>JAJFZO010000152.1:122500-165000 GCA_021397835.1 Moringa oleifera
GGTGCGCCAGCTAGGCCACGGGTGCCCATCACGAGCCAACCCCCTCGTCCCTATCCCTTGACTTAGTGCCTAGCGAGCAAGCCAGGGGAGCCGCATTGCATAGACCCTGGGTGCAGGAGGCATGCCCAGGCAGCCCCAAGCAGGCATGGCATGGGCCATGTGCCCAGCGTGCGGCAGCGGTGGCTACGTCATCCAGGCCATGGGCACCCATCGAGAGCCAGCCCCCTCGTCCCTGTCCCTCGACTTAGTGCCCAGCGAGCTTGCTAGGGGAGCTGCATTACACAGACTCTAGGCACGGAAGGCTTGCCCAAGCTGCCCCCAGCAGGGATGGCATGGGCCAAGTGCCCAACGTGTGGTAGCGGTGGGCACGCTAGTGAGGCCATGGGCGCCCATCGTGAGACAGCCCCCTCGTCCATGTCCCTCGACTTACTACCCAGCGAGTGAGCCAGGGGAGCCGCATCGCATGGACCTTAAGCAAGGGAGGCATGCCCAGGCAACCCCCAACAGGCACGGCATGGGCCAAGTGCCCTATGTGTGGCAGCGGCCGGTGCGTTAACCAGGCCACGGGCGCCCATCGCGAGCCAGCCCCCTTGTCCCTGTCCCTGAACTTAGTGCCCAGCGAGCGAGCCAGGGAAGCCGCATTTCACAGACCTTAGGCACAGGAAGCATGCCCAGGCAGCCCCAAGCAGGCACGGCATGGGCCAAGTGCCCAGCGTGCGACAGCGATGGGCGCGCCAACCAGGCAACGGGCGCCCATCGCGAGCCAGCCCCCTTGTCCCCGTCCATAGAGTTAGTGCCTAGCGAACAAGCCAAGGGGGCCATGTCGCAAAGATCCTGACCACGAGAGGCATGCGCAGGCAGTCCCCAGTAGGCACAGCATGGGCCAAGTGCCCAGCGTGCCGCAGAGGTGGGCACGCCAGCCAGGCCACGGGCGCCCATCGCGAGCCAGGCCCCTCGTCCTTGTCCCTCGATTTAGTGCCCAGTGAGTGAGCCAGGGGTGCCGTGTCACATGGACGCTGAAAATGGGAGGCATGCCCAGGCAGCCCCCAGCAGGCACAGCATGGGGCAATTGCCCAGTGTGTGTCAGCGAGGGCTGTGCCAACCAGGCCATGGGCGCCCATCGCGAGCCAGAACCTCGTCCCTGTTCCTCGACTTAGTGCCCAGGAGCGAGCCAGAGGAGCTGCGTCGCACAGACACTAGGCACGGGAGGCATGCCCAGGAAGTCCCCAACTAGCACGGCATGGGCCAAGTGCCAAGCATGCGGCAACGGTGGGCGTACCAAGCATGCGGCAACAGTGGGCGTGCCAACCAGGCCATGGGCCCCCATCGCTAGCCAACCCCCTCGTCCTTGTCCCTCGACTTAGTGCCCAGCAAGCAAGCCAGTGGGGCAGCGTCGCACTTACCTTGGGCACAGAAGGCATGCCGAGGCAACCCCCAGCAGGCACGGCATGGGTTGCTCGCCCAGCATGCGGCAGTGATGGGAGCACCAACTAGGCCACGGGCACCCATCGCAAGCCAGCCCCCTCGTCCCTGTCCCTCGACGTAGTGCCTAGTGAGTGAGCCAGGGGGTCCGCATTGCATGGACCCTGGGCATGGGAGGCATGCCTAACAAGCCCCTAGCAGGTGCGGCATGGGCTGCTCACCCAGTGTGCGGCAGCGGTGGGCGCGCCAGCCAGGCCACGGGCGCCCATCGTGAGCCAGCCCCCACGTCCCTGTCCCTCAACGTAGTGCCCAGCGAGCGAGCCAAGGGGGCCACGTCGCGTGGATCCTCGGCACGAGAGGCATGCCGAGGCAGCCTCCAGCAGGCACGACATGGGCTGCTCGCCCAGCGTACGACAGCGGTGGGCGCGCCAGCCAGGCCACGGGTGCCCATCGCAAGCCAGCCCCCTCGTCCCTGTTCCTCGACGTAGTGCCCAGCGAGCGAGCCAGGGGGGCCGCATCTTCGCTATGGAAAACTCTTTGGGTGAAAAGGGAGGAAATTCATTTCTTTGGAAATCTGGAAAAAATAAAATTAAAATCGCCAATTTTTTTTAAACCATACCTACAGATACCTAATTTCGCTTCTAAAATAATAAAAGTTCTACTGGATGTCAAAGAAGAATGGCTTAAGGCATTGCAATAATAGCACAGCATAAACCATATAGTAGTACAATAAAAGAGAATGAGAATTAATAATGGCTACTCCATCATACATGAACTACATTCTCATGACCAACAAGGCTATTTTATGGAGGTTTTGTGAAAAATCCAAAAGGTAATATGAAGAGGTGAATGATGAATCTTGTATAATTTTGGAACAATTCAAGTTTTAAAACATGATCGAATGAAAGGAGATGGAAGTAAAAAGTGATTCTCATGAGCATATCCTTGGAAGGAGACTTGAAAATTATTATGAATGAGGGCCTTTTTAAGGCATTTTCTCAAAGTTACTTGAGGAGGTTGGACAAAACGAGAGATAAGTATGGGAGATTGTAGTCCTGTGATTGCGTGGGGAATGATCCTAAAACCGAAGGAACGAAAGAGGAGAAAAATATCAATGCTAAAAAACCCCTTAATGGGCTCTTTTTTAGGTTAAAATTGACTACTTGGAATTATTCAAAACTTTTCAAAAAAGGCAACTCAAGAGATCTAATGGCTCAAGCAATACCAATAATAGTTGAAGATGAGTATGAAATACTCTAGTGGCTTCAATTAAATCATTTATTCTTGAAAAAAAAGTTTTGATGCAAAAATATCGGGCATCTTAGGTTTAATGCGCACTCTTTCTTGAGTAACTTCCAAGAAAGAAAAATGCTTTCAAAAGACGATATAAAAAAATTAGAATGGCTAAAATTAAGTTATCTTAAGAGAAAAAAAAGATTTGAATGAAGAGTATAATTGGAAATCAGTATTATATATTGAGGTTGCATCAATTAGGCCAACTATATTTTAAAAAAAGAATAAAAGGTTCGAAGGAAGAGTATAGGGCAGCTTATGTCTTGATGCAAGCTCTTTTTGGAGTAACTTTCAAGGACGAAAAATTCTTTTGGAGGATTAAAAACTTGAAATTAAAATCAGTAAATTTAAGTTCTCATAAAAGGTAATCACTTAAAGATTTAGATTTTACAAGTTACATGACACCAACTACACTTCAAAAGAGCTAGTTATTTGCAAAATACAAAGTGGTGCCAAAGTTAACAATAAGTACTCAAATGGATCTGTTTTTTCCCTCAATGCTTTCATTTGTCTATCTTCACCCAATCTTGTAACGAAGAACTTAAAAAAAAAAAATACCAAAAAGCATCAAAGAAGCTCTCGAAATTCAAAAAACAAAGATAAAAATGCATTATAAATAGTTGAGTTATCAAAGGGGTCCTATGTTTATGATGAAAGGCATAGAATTAAAGGTCTATGGTTAAGGATGCATGTTTTTGTGTTCACATTTTATGGCTCAATGCTCAATTTTCAAGTTCATGGTTTAGGAGCTTGGAGTTTAGAAGATAGAGTTATTGGTAAAATACAAAGCAGTGTCAATGTTGGCCAAAACTACTCAAACAGATCTATCTTTTCCTTTAATGCTCCCATTTATGTTTCATCTTCCAATGCTGCCACAAACGACAAAACAAAAAAAAAAAGGGTGCTTTGAGGAAGGTCTTAAAATTCAAAAAATACTAAAGAACTACAATATAAATAGTTGAGTCATAAATAATGTTTTAGGTCTATTATGAAGGGTTTAGGATCGAAGGACTAAGGTATAGGGTTAAAGGTTTGAGGTCCAAGGTTTGAAGTTAAGGTTTAAGGTCCAAGTCAAAGGTTTAGAGCGGGTTCAAGGTTACGGCTATCAGGTCCAAACTCAAGGATCAATTGTCTGGCATCTAGAGTCCAAGATTTAGGGTCTAAGGTCAGAAACTTAAAGTTAAAATTTGAAGATTGCAGGTATGGGGTTCAATGTCAAGAATGCATGTTTTCAGGTTCAGGCTTTATGGCTCAAGGCTTAAGGTTCAAGTTTAGAGTTTCAGGACTAGGATGGTCTGTGGTGTCGTATTCAGGGTTTCACTATGGAAAACCTTTAGTATAAAAATGGTGGAAATTTATCTCTTTGGAAATCCTTAAAAATAAAGTTGAAGTTGTCATCAATTTTTTAAATAGTATGCATTGATACCTAATTTTGCTTCCAAAATAATGAAAGGTTTACAAGATGTTAAAGAAGAATGGCTTGCAGCAAAACACAATGAGCAAAACATAAACTATGTAAAATATAGTAAAATACAAAGTGGCGTCGAAGTTGCCCAAAATGTTTCAAATAGATTTATTTTTTCCCATAATGCTTTCATTTATCTTTCATAATATAATCTTTCAATAAGCAATTTATAAAAGTCTAAAAACCATCGATGAAGCTCTCAAAATTCAAAAACAATAGATAAATGCAATATAAATAGTTGAGTTATCACTAAGGTTTGAGGTCTTTGAGGAAAGGTCTAAGGTTAAAGGTTGAAGGTCGAAGGTTAAAGGTCTAAGGTCCAAGGTCTAAGGTGATGGCTAAAGGTACTAAGTCTAGGTTCAAGGTTCACTGTTAAGGATAGAAGGCCCAATGTCAAAGACTAATGCTTGAGGGTCGTGAGCCAATTCTTTAGGGTCCTGAACTCAAGTTAGTTCTAAATGCTATGTTTAGGGTCTAAGGTTAAGAAATTAAAATTTAAAGTTCAGGTTATTGGTTTAGGGTTAAAGGTTAAAGATGCAAATTTTATGTTCACGTTACATGGTTCAAGGCTCATGTTTTAAGTTCAAGGTTCAGTGGCTAAGGTGGTTTAAGGTGTCATAGTAGAGGTTTCACCACGAAAAACTCTCAATCTGAAAAAGGAGAAAATCTATTTCTTTGGAAATCCCTAAAAATTAACAATGGAGTCCTACAAATTTTTCTAAACTACATGTGCTAAAAGGTAATTCGAGAGATCTAATGGCTCAAAAAACATGAACCATAGTTAAAAATGAGTAAGAAATACAAAGGGTGCTTCAGTGAGATCAATTGTGTTTGAGAAAAAAATAGAAGGGAAAGAAGATGATAGGGAATGTAATGTTTTAATGAGAGCTCTTTCTAGAGTAATTTTCAAGAAGAAAAACACTTTAAAAGGATGAAAACATAAAATTAAAATGACTGTAATTAAGTTCTCTCAAAAGAAAAACACTTGGAGACTTAGATTTTACAAGTTAAATGATGTCAATTGGAGTTTCAAAAAGAGAGTCATTTGCAAAATATAAAATGATGTCAAAGTTGGCCAAAACTATACAAATAAATCAATTTTTTCCTTTAAAGCTTTTGTTTGATTTTTTATCTTCTAATATTGCAATAAACAACATGAAATCACAAAAAAAATATCGAGAAAGCACTTTAACTAGATTAATACATAATAAATTATTAAGTTATTAATAAGATTGAGTCTATGGTGAATGGTTTAGGGTCAAAAGTCAAAGGACAATGTCAAGGGTCATAGTTAACGGTTCAGGATTTAAGGTTAAGGCTGCAAGGTCTAAGGAAAAAGATCAAAGATGAAGGATCACGAACCAAAGGTCTAAAGTCTTAGCCTAAGGTCTTAGGTCTCGCGTCCTAGATATGGGGTCTAAGGTCAAAAAATTAAAATTAAAATTTTAGGTTGTAGGTTTGTTCTTAAAGGTAAGGATGCAAGTTTTCATGTTCACATTTTATGGCTCAATGCTAAATTTTCAAGTTCACGGTTTAGGAACTAGGGTGGTCAAGGGTGTCATAGTATGAGTCTCACTACGAATGGCCCTTCGTGTGAAAATGGAGAAAATTCATTTATTTGAAAATCCTAAAAAATAAAATTGAAGTTGCCATAAATTTTTTAAACTGTATGTACTGATACCTAATTTTAGTTCCAAAATTGTGTAAGCTATGAGATGTTAAAGAAGAATTGCTTTAGGCAACACACTAAAAGCAAAGCATAAACCATATGGCATTAAAGTAAAAGGGAATGAGAAGTTAAAATGGCTATTTCATCATAACTGAACTACATTCACATGACCAAAAGGACTCATGGGTTTTCAAAAAAATCCAAAAAAAAAGTAAAGAAGTGAAAGATAAATCTTATAGACAGTGATCTCATGACTATTTTGAGACTAATTTAGGGTTTAAAACATGAATAGATGAAAAGATGTGAAACCAAAAAATGACCACCACGAGTATTCCCTTGGTGGGAAAATTGAAAATGACAAATAAAAAGGGCTCTTTTGTGGTAGTTTTTGGAAGATCCTTAAAGTGAGAGATTAGTATGGGTTATTATAATCGTGATTGTACATGAACAATCTTGAAAGAGAAAGAATGAAAGGGAAAAAAAGATATTGATGCTTGAAGAGCCCTTCATGGGCTTTTCATTAGGTCAGAAGTGAGTAGTTGAGATTATTCAGATCTTTCTTAAAAAACCAATTCGTCGGATGTAATGCTAAAGATCATGGAGAATAGTAGGAAATGAGTATGAAGTACTATGGATGCCTTAATTATCAATTTTTTTCACAAAAAAAGGGAAAAAAACAAGGTTAAAGGAAAAGCATAAGATTTCGTATGGTTTCATGCAAGCTGATTCTAAAGCAACTTGCAATAAGGAAAAATGCATAGAATGAAAATAAGAAATTAAAATGACCCAAATTAAGTTCTCTCAAAAGGGAATAAATTGAAATTTTAGACAATTTTTTGCCTTAATGCTTCTTTTTTTCTTTCACCACCTAATTCTGGAATAAAGAACCTAATAAAACAAAAAAAAAAAAAGCATTGACGAAGCTCTAAGCATTCAAAAAACACTGCATAAATGCACTATAAATAGCTAAGTTCATAAGAAGGCTTAAGGTCTATGATGAAGTGTTTAGGGTTGATGATCTAAGTTCTAAGGTTAATGGTCTAACTTTTAAGGTCTAACGTCAAGGATAAGAGTCTAAGTCTAAATCAAAAGAAGAAGTAGATGCGAAGAAGCGAATGATTAATCTTGTAGAGGGTGATGTTTAGAATATGTTTGGATTAATTGAGGGCTTAATGCTTATGATGGTGATCTTTATTAGAAAGTAACCATGATAAGCTTCACCTTGGAAGAGGAGTTGAAAAGGATGATGAAATTTTTTGAAAGATCCTTGAGGAAGTCGGATGAAATAAGAGACGGTTATAGTAAATTGCAGTCATTATTAAGTGATGTTTAAAGGGGAAAAAAAGTATGTTAATGTTGGAACCTTTGTTGGCTCTTTGTTGGGTTTGAACTGAGTGCTCGAAAAGGTAATTTGAGGGATCTAATACTAAAAAAGCAAGAAGAATAGTTGAAAATGCGTGCAATATATTGAGAGTGCTTCATGGGCTCTTCTGGTGTTTTAATATGAGCACATTTTGGTGTAACTTTCAACAAGGAAAAATGGTTTCAAAGGATGAAAAGAAGAAGTTAAAAAGGCCAAAATTAAGTTCCTTTAAAAGAAGATCACTTGAAGATCAGATTTTACAAGTTAAATAAAGTTAATTGGAGTTTGAAAGAGACAACTATTAGAGAAATACGCAGTCGTGTCAAAACTAGTCAAAATAACTCAAATAGATATGTTTTTTCCCTTGATGCTTACACTAGTGTTTCACCATCAATTATTGTAATAAACAACATAAAAAAACACACAAAAGCGTCAAGAAATTTCACAAAACTCAAAAAACACTAGATAACTTCATTATACCTAGCTGAGTTATCAATAGGGTTTTAGGTTTTTTATGAAGGATTTATGGTCGGAGGAGTAAGCTTTAGGGTTGAGGGTCGAAGGTCCAAGGTTAAGGGTTTGAGTCAAAGGTTTAGGGTTTAAGGTTAAGGGTGTCAGGTCTAAACTCAAGTTTTGGTGGCTAAGGTTGAAAGCCAAAGGTCTAAGGCCCCAAGTCTAAGGTCAAGGGTCTCGAGCCTTACGTTTGGGGTGTAAAGTCAATAAATTAAAATTAAAATTTCAAGGTTGTAGGTTTAGGGTTCAAGGTTAAGGATGCAAGATTTTAAGTTCACACTTTATGGTTTAAGGCTCAAGGTTCAAGTTTAGGGTTGAGATACTACGGTGGTCTAATGTGTCATACCCGAGTTTTAGCTATGGAAAACCCTTTGGATGGAAAGGGAGGAAATTCATTTCTTTGGAAATCTCTAAAAAATAAATTTAAAATCACCACTTATTTTTTAAATAGTTTGTACAGATACCTAATTTCGCTTCTAAAATAATAAAAGGTCTACAAGATGTCAAAGAAGAATGGCTTGAGGCAAAGTAGTAATAACAAAGCATAAACCATATTGCATTACAGAAAAAAAGAATGAGAATTAAAAATGGCTACTGCATGATACATGAACTACATTCTCATGATCAATAAGGCTCTTTTAGGGAGGTTTTGCGAGAAATCCAAAAGGTAATGTGAAGAGGTGAATGATGAATCTTGTAGAGGGTTTAAAACATGATCGAATGAAAGGAGTTAAAAGTAAAAAGTGATTCTTATGAGCTTATCCTTAGAAAGAGACTTGAAAATTATTATGAAGGAGGGCCTTTTTAAGGTAGTTTCTCAAAGTTAGTTGAGGAGGTTGGACAAAACAAGAGATAAGTATGAGAGATGATATATGAAAATTAAAATTACTAAAATTAAGTTATTTTAAAAGAAACAAAGGTTTGAATGAAGAGTATAGTTGGAAATCAATATTATATATGGAGGATGCATCAATGATGCTAACTGAATTTTAAAAAAGAAATAAAAAGATTTGGAGGAAGAGTATATGGTAGTTTGTGTCTTGATGCATGCTTTTTTTGGAGTAACATTCAAGGAGGAAAACTCCTTTCGAAGGATTAAAAACATGAATTTAAAATCGCTAAATTTAAGTTCTCATAAAAGATAATGACTTGAACATTTTGATTTTAGAAGTTACATGATGCCAACTACACTTCGAAAGAGCTAGTTATTCGCAAAATACAAAGTGGTGCTAAAGCTGACAAAAACTACTCAAATAGATCTACTTTTTTCCTCAATGCTTTCGCTTATATATTTTCACCCAATCTTGCATTGAACTTAAAAAAAAAACCCAAAGAATCAAAAATCTATCAAAATTCAAAAAATCAAAATCAAAATGCATTATAAATAGTTGAGTTACCAAATGGGTCTAATGTTTGTGATGAAAGACATTGAATTAAAGGTCTGCGGTCAAGGATGCAAGTTTTCATGTTCATATTTTATGGCTCAATGCTAAATTTTCAAGTTCATGATTTAGGAACTTGGAGTTTAGAAGAGAGAGTTATTGGCAAAATACAAAGTAGTGCCAAAGTTGGCCAAAACTACTCTGACAAATTTATCTTTTCCTTAAATGCTTCCAGTTATGTTTCATCATCCTGTCATGTGACAAAAAACATAAAAAATAAAGATTTGCTTTGAGGGAGCTCTTAAAATTCAAGAAACATTAAAGAATTACAATATAAATAATTGAGTCACCAATATGGTTTTAGGTCTATTATGAAGGGTTTAGGATTGAAGGACTAAGATATAGGGTTGAAGGTCTAAGGTCTAAGGTCTAAGGTTAAGGTTTAAGGTCCAAGTCAAAGGTTTAGGGTTCATAGTTAAAGCTACAAGGTCCAAACTCAAGGATCAATGGTTTAGTGTCCTTTGTCCAAGGTTTAGGGTTCTGAGTCCTCAGGTTTAGAGTCTAAGGTCAAGAAATTAAAATTAAAATTTGAAGATTACAGGTTTTGGGTTCAAGGTTAAGAATGCAAGTTTTTAGGTCCACGCTTTATGGCTCAAGGTTTAAGTTTAGAGTTTAAGGACTAGGTGGTCTACAGTGCCACAGTCAGCGTTTCACTATTGAAAACCTTTAGTATGAAAATGGTGGAAATTCATCTCTTTGGAAATCCCCAAAAATAAACTTAAAGTTGTCACCAATTTTTTAAATAGTACACACTGATACCTAATTTTGCATCGAAAATAATGAAAGATCTACAAGATGTCAAAGAAGAATGGCTTGGGGCGAAACACAATGAGCAAAATATAAACTATGTAAAATATCTTGAAAATAATTAGTAAAATACCAAGTGGTGTAAAAGTTCCCAAAGCATTTCAACTAGATTGTTTTTGCCCATAATGCTTCCATTTATCTTTCATAATCTAATCTTTTAATAAGCAATTTATAAAAAGTTGAAAAACCATCGAAGAAGCTCTCAAAAATCAAAAACAATCGTTAAATGCATTATAAATAGTTGACTTATCACTAAGATTAGAGGTCTTTAAGGAGAGGTCTACGGTTGATGGTTAAAAGTTGAAGCTCGAAGGTTAAAGGTCTGAGGTCCAAGGTCTATGGTGATCGTTAAGGGTGCTATGTCTAGGTTTAAGGTTTACTGTTAAGGATAGAAGGTCCAATGTCAAAGACTAATGGTCAAGGGTCGTGACCCAATGCTCTAGGGTCTTGAACTCAAGTTGGTTCTATATCCTATGTCTAGGATCTAAGGTCAAGAAATTAAAATTTAAAGTTTAGGTTATTGGTTTAGGGTTGAAGATTAAGGATGAAAGTTTTATGTTCATTGTTTAGGGCTCACTGGTTCAAGGTTTAGGGACTAAGATGGTTTGTGGTGTCATAATAAGGGTTTCACTACAAAAAAATTTTAATGTGAAAAAGGAGAAAAATGTATTTCTTTAAAAATCCTTAAAAATTAACTTCAGAGTCCCATAATTTTTTTTAAAACCTGTATGTACTAATAGCTAATTTTGCTTATAAAATGATACAAGGTCTACCAGATTTGGAAGAAGAACGGTTTGAAGCAATGTGCTAAGAGTAAAGCATAAACCATATAGCATTATGGTAAGAGAGAATGAAAATGTCAATTATATATTCCATCATAAATAAAACCACATTCTCATAACCAATAGGGCTTTTTAGGGAGGTTTTACATAAAATCAAGAAAGTGATAGAAAAAGCTAAATGCTGAATCTTGTAGGGGGTGATCTCATGAATGTTATTGAATAAATTTAGCTTCAAAAAATTGTAAAATTAATAGACACGAAAATATAAAGTAACCAGGTTGAGCTTTTCTTTAGAAGAAGATTCAAAATTATGATTAAAATGGGCTGCTTTATGATAGTGTCTGAAAGATCTTTGAAGAGGTTAGATGAAAGGAGAGAGGCATGTGCAAGATTGCAGTTTCATGATTGCATAGGAACAATCTTGAAAGCAAAAGAATAGAAGGAAAAAAAGATATTGGTATTGGAAGACCCTTTCATGAGCTCTTATTGGATTTGGAGTTGAGTACTTGAAATAAATTGAAACTTCTTTTCAAAAGGTAATTCGAAAGATCTAATGGCTCAAAAAAATATGAACAATGGTTGGAAATAAGCAAGAAATACTAAGGGTGCTTCAGTGAGATCAATTATATTTGAGAAAAAAAAAGGTTGGAAGGAAGATCATAAGGTATCTTATGTTTTAATGGGGACTCTTTCTAACGCAACTTTCAAGAAGGAAAAATGCTTTAAAAGGATGAAAAGAGGAAATTAAAATGATCATAATTATGTTCTCTCAAAAATAAATCATGTAAAGACTCAAATTTTACAATTTAAATGATGTCAATTAGAGTTTAAAAGAGAGTCATTCGCAAAATATAAAGTGGTGTCAAAGTTCTCCAAAACTATACAGATAGGTTAGTTTTTTTGGTTAAAGCTTTCATTTGTTTTTCATTTTCTAATCTTGCAATAAACAACATGAAAATCATTAAAAAAATATTGAGAAACCTCTGAATCTAGATCAATACACAATAAATTATTGAGTTATTAATAAGGTTTTAAGTCTATGGTGAAGGGTTTAAGGTCAAAGGTCCAAGGACAAGGTCAAGGGTCATAGTTAAAGGTTCAAGGTTTAGCATTGAGGCTGCAAGGTCCAAGGTGAGAGATTAAAGGTGAAGGGTCATAAGCCATAGGTCTAAAGTCTTAGCCTAAGGTCTAGAGTCTTGTACCTTAGGTCCAAGGTCTATGGTCAAAAAATTAAAATTTAAATTCTGGGTTATAGGTTTAGGTCTCAAGGTAAGTATGCAAGTTTTCAAGTTCACATTTTATGGCTCAATGCCAAATTTTCAAGTTCATATTTTAGGAACTAGGGTGGTCAAGGGCGTCATAGTACGAGTCTCACTACGGATGACCCTTTGTGTGAAAATGGAGAAAATTCATTTCTTTGAAAATCCTAAAAAATGAAATTGAAGTTGCCACAAATTTTTTAAACTGTATGTACTGATACCTAATTTTAGTTCCAAAATTATGTAAGATATAAGATATCAAAGAAGAATGGCATGAGGCAACAAATTAAGAGCAAAGCATAAATCATATGGAATTAAAGTAAAAGAGAGTGGGAATTTAAAATGGCTATTTCATCATAAATGAACTACATTCACATGACCAAAAGGACTCATGTAGGAGGTTTTGCAGAAAATCTAGAAAAAGAAGTAAAGAAGTGAAAGATAAATCTTGTAGACAGTGATCTCATGAATATCTTGGGACTAATTTAGGGTTTAAAATATGAATAGATGAAAATATATGAAACCAAAAAATGACCCTCATGAGCATTCCATTTGTGGGATAATTGAAAATGACAACTAAAGAGGGCATTTTTGAGGTAGTTTTTGGAAGATCCTTAAAGTGAGAGATTGGTATGTGTTATTATAATCTATGATTGTATAGGAACAATGTTGAAAGTGAAAGAATGAAAAGCAAAAAAGATATTTATGCTTGAAGACCCTTTCATGGGCTTTTCATTAGGTTAGAAATGAGTACTTGAGATTATTCAGATCTTTCTTAGAAAGATAATTCGATGGTAGTAATGCTAAAGAATATGAAGAATAGTAGGAAATGAGTATGAAATACTATGGGTGCTTCAATTAACAATTGTTTTTCACAAAAGAAAAAACAAGGCTAAAGGAAGAGCATAAGGTCTTGTATGGTTTCATGCAAGCTCATTCTAAAGCAAGTTGCAATAAGGAAAAATGCATTGAATGAAAATAAGAAATTAAAATGGCCCAAATTAAGTTCTCTCAAAAGGAAATCAATTAAAAATTTAGATGATATAAGTAAAATGATGTCAATTGGAGTTTGGAAGTAAGAGTGATTTGCACAATGCAATGCAGTGCCAAAGTTGCCCTAAACCGTATAGAATTTTTTTTCCCTTAAAGCTGCCTCTTGTCTTTCACCATCTAATTCTAGAATAAAGAACATTAAAAAAAAAAAAAGGAAAGCATTGACGAAGCTCCAAACATTCAAAAAACACTACATAAATGCATTATAAATAGTTAAGTTTTTATGAAGGCTTAGGTCCATGATGAAGCGTTTAGGGTTGATGATCTAAGTTCTAAGGTGGATGGTCTAACTTCCAAGGTCTAAAGTCAAGGTTAAGAGTCCAAGTCTAAATCAAAAGAAGAAGTAGATGTGAAAAAGCAAATGATTAATCTTGTAGAGGGTGACGTTCAGAATTTTGGATCAATTGAGGGCTTAAAGTTTATGATGGTGATCTTAAGTAGAAAATAACCCTCATAAGCTTCACCATGGAAGAGGAGTTGAAAATTATGATTAAAGTTTTTGAAAAACACTTGAGGTAGTTGGATGAAATAAGAGATGATTATGGTAGATTGCAGTTATGGTTAAGTGATGATTAAAGGGAAAAAAAATATGTTAATTTTGGAAGTATCTTTCGTCCGCTCTTTGTTGGGTTTGAACTGAGTGCTTAAAAAGGCAATTTGAGGGATCTGGTGGCCTAAAAACGTGAAGAATAGTTGGAAATGAGTCTAAAATATTGAATGTGCATCGTGGGCTCTTACTGTGTTTTAATGTAAGCAAATTTTGGTGTAACTTTCAACAAGGAAAAATGGTTTCGAAGGATGAAAAGAAAAAGTTAAAAAGGTCAAAATTAAGTTCCTTCAAAAGAAGATAACTTGAAGATCAAATTTTACAAGTTAAATGATGTTTATTGGAGTTTGAAAGAGATGACTATTAGCAAAATACAAAGTCATGTAAAAACTGGTCAAAATAACTCAAATAGATATGTGTATTCCCTTGATGCTTACACTTGTGTTTCATCATCAATTATTGCAATAAACAACATAACAAAACACATAAAAGCATCAAGAAAGTTCAAAAAACTCGAAAAAAACTAGATAACTTCATTATACATGGCTGAGTTATCAATAGAGTTTTGGGCTTTTGATGAAGGATTTAGGGTCGAAGGATTAAGGTTTAGGGTTAAAGGTTGAAGGTCCAAGGTCGAGGTTCAAGGTCAAGGGTCCGAGTCAAAGGTTTAAGGTTAAGAGTGTTAGGTCTAAACTTAAGTATTGGCGATTTAAGGTCTAAGGTTAAGGGTGTCAGGTTTAAACTCAAATATTGGCGATTAAGGGTCGAAAGCCAATGGTCTAAGGCCCTAAGTCTAAGGTCAGGCATCTCGAGCCTTACATTTAGGGTTTAAAGTCAATAAATTAAAATTCAAATTTCAAGGATATAGGTTTGGGGTTCAAGGTTAAGGATGCAAGTTTTCAAGTTCACACTTTATGGTTTAGAGCTCAAGTTTCAAGTTTAGGTTTAAATGACTGTAGTGGTCTAATATGTCACACCCGAGTTTTCACTATGGAAAACCCTTTGGGTGAAAAGGGAGGAAATTCATTTCTTTGAAAATCTTTAAAAAATAAAATTAAAATCACTAGTTATTTTTTAAATAGTACGTGTTGATACCTAATTTCGCTTTCAAAATAATAAAAGATCTATAGGATGGCAAAGAAGAACTTCTTGAGGCATTGCAGTAATAGTAGAGTATAAACCATATGGCATTATAGTAAAAGAGAATGAGAATTAAAAATGGCCACTCTATCATACATGATCCACATTCTCATGACCAACAAGGCTCTTCTAAGGAGGTTTTGCCAAAAATCCAAAAGGTAATGTGAGAGGTGAATGACAAATCCTGTAGACGGTAATGTCATGGATATTTTTGGACCAATTCAGGGTTTAAAACATGATCGAATGAGAAGAGATGAAAGTAGAAAGTGATTCCCATGAGCTTATCCTTAGAAGGAGACTTGAAAATTTAAAGTTACTTAAGGAGGTTGGATAAAATTAGAGATAAATATGGAAGATTGCAATCCTGTGATTGTAGGGGAATGATCCTGAAACCGAAAGAACGAAAGAGCAAAAAAATATCAATGCTAAAAGACCCCTTAATGGGCTCTTTCTTAGGTTAAAACTGAGTACTTGGAATTATTCAAAGCTTTTCAAAAAAGGCAATTGGAGAGATCTGATGGCTCGAGCAATATTAATAATAGTTGAAGATGAGTATGAAATACTCAGGTGGCTTCAATTAAATCATTTATACTTGAAAAAACAATATAGGGTATCTTGGGTTTAATGTGCACTCTTTCTTGAGTAACTTCCAAGAAAGAAAGATGCTTTCGAAAGATGATAGATAAAAATTAAAATGACTAAAATTAAGTTATCATAAAAAAAAAAGTTTTGAATGAAGAGTATAGTTGGAAATCAGTATTATATATTGAGGGTGCATCAATAAGGCCAACTGCATTTTAAATAGCGAATAAAAGATTTGAAGGAAGAGTATAAGGTAGCTTGTGTCTTCATGCAAGCTCTTTTTCGAGTAACTTTCAAAAAAGAAAAGTCCTTTCAATGGATTAAAAACATGAAATTAAAATTGCTAAATTTAAGTTCTCATAAAAGGTAATCATTTGAAGATTTAGATTTTACAAGTTACATGATGCCAACTACACTTTGAAAGAGCTAGTTATTCGTAAAATACAAAGTGGTGCCAAAGTTAACAAAAACTACTTAAATGGATCTGTTTTTTCCCTCGATGCTTTCACTTGTCTATCTTCACCCAATCTTACAATGAAAAAATTAAAAAAAAAAAAAACCAAAAAGCATCAAAGAAGCTCTCAAAATTCAAAAAACAAAAATAAAAATGCATTATAAATAATTGAGTTGTCAAATGGGTCCTGTGTTTATGATGAAAGGCATAGAATTAAAGGTCTACAGTCAAGGATGCATGTTTTCGTGTTCACATTTTATGGCTCAATGCTAAATTTTCAAGTTCATGGTTTAGGAACTTGGAGTTTGGAAAAGAGAGTTATTGGTAAAATACAAAGTAGTGTCAATGTTGGCCAAAACTACTCAAACAGATCTATCTTTTCATTTAATGCTTCCATTTATGTTTCATCATCCAATGTTGCCACAAATGACATAAAAAAACAAAAAGATGCTTTGAGGAAGGTCTTAAAATTCAAAAAACACTAAAGAACTGCAATATAAATAGTTGAGTCATAAATAAGGTTTTAGGTCTATTATGATGGAAGGACTAAAGTATAAGATTGAAGGATTGAGGTCTAAGGTTTGAGGTTAAGGTTTAAGGCGGGTTCAAGGTTAAGGCTATCAGGTCCAAACTCAAGGATCAATTGGTCTAGCATCTTAAGTCCAAGGTTTAGGGTTCTGAGTCCTTAGGTTTAAGGTCTCAGGTCAGGAAATTAAAATTAAAATTTGAGGATTGCAAGTTTGGGCTTCAATGTCAAGAATGCAAGTTTTCAGGTTCACGATTTATGGCTCAAGGCTCAAGGCTCAAGTTCAGAGTTTAAGGATTAGGGTGGTCTATGATGCCATAGTCGAGGTTTCACTATGGAAAACTTTTAGTATGAAAATGGTGGAAATTCATCTTTTTGAAAATCCTTAATAAAGTTGAAGTTGTCACTAAATTTTTAAATAGTATATACCAATACCTAATTTTACTTCCAAAATAATGAAAGGTCTACAAGATGTCAAAGAAGAATGGCTTGAGGCAAAACATAATGAGTAAAACATAAACCATGTAAAATATATTGAAAATAATTAGTAAAATACAAAATAGTGTCAAAGTTGCCCAAAAACATTTCAAATAGATTTTTTTTCCCATAATGCTTCAATTTATATTTCGTAATCTAATCCTTCAATAAGCAATTTATAAAAAGTCAAAAAACCATCAAAGAAGCTCTTGAAATTGGAAAACAATAAATAAATGCATTATAAATAGTTGAGTTATCACTAAGGTTTGAGGCCTTTGATGAAAGGTCTAAGGTTGAAGGTTGAAGGTCAAAGGTTTTAGGTCTAAGGTCCAAGGTCTAAGGTGATGGCTAAGGGTACTAAGTCTAGTTTAAAGTTCACTGTTAAGGCTACAAGGTCCAATGTCAAAGATTAATGGTCGAGGGTCGTGAGCCAATGCTCTAGGGTCCTGAACTCAAGTTGGTTCTAGATCCTATGTCTAGGGTTTAAAGTCAAAAAATTAAAATTTAAAGTTTCAGGTTATTGGTTTAGAGGTTAAAGGTTAAGGATGCAAGTTTTATGCTCATGCTATATGGTTTAGAGCTCACTTTTAAAGTTCAAGGTTTTGGGACTAAGGTGGTTTAAGGTGTCATAGTAGGGGTTTCACCACGAAAAACTCTCAATGTTAAAAAGGAGAAAATGTATTTCTTTAAAAATCTTTAAAAATGAACATTGGAGTCCTATAAATTTTCCTAAACTATATGTACTAATAACTAATTTTGCTTATAAAATGATACGATATGAAAGAAGAACGGTTTGAAGCAACATGCTAAGAGTAAAGCATAAACCAAACAACATTATGGTAAGAGAGAATGAGAGTGTAAATTATATATTCCATCATAAATGAAACTACATTCTCATGATCAATAGAGCCTTTTTAGGGATGTTTT
Organism: Moringa oleifera; assembly: GCA_021397835.1. NCBI lineage: Eukaryota > Viridiplantae > Streptophyta > Magnoliopsida > Brassicales > Moringaceae > Moringa > Moringa oleifera. Next base: position 140,222 of record JAJFZO010000152.1, read on the forward strand.
ACATAAAATCAAGAAAGAAATGCAAAAAAAGTAAATACTGAATCTTGTAGGGGATGATCTCACGAATATTTTTGAATAAATTTAGCCTTAAAAATTATAGAATTAATAGATATAAAAATATAAAGTAACCATCTTGAGCTTTTCCTTGGAAGGAAAATTCAAAATTATGATTAAAATGGGCTGCTCTATGACAGAGTCTGAAATATCTTTGAAGAGGTTAAATGAAACGAGAGAGGCTTGTGAGAGATTATAGTTTTATGATTACATAGGAACAATCTTGGAAGTGAAAAAATGGAAGGGAAAAAAGATATTAATGCTGGAAGATCCTTTCATAAGCTTTTCTTGGGTTTAGAATTGAGTACTTGAAATTATTTAAAACTTTTCTCAAAAGGTAATTCGAGAGACTTAATGGCTTAAAAAAACATGAACAATAGTTGGAAATGAGTAAGAAATACTGAAGGTGCTTTAGTGAGATCAATTGTGTTTGACAAAAAAAAAAAAGAAAATAGATGGGAAAGAAGATCATAGGGAATCTAATGTTTTAATGGGAGCTCTTTCTAAAGCAACTTTCAAGAAGGAAAAAATGCTTTAAAAGAATGAAAACAGGAAATGAAAATAATAGCAATTAAGTTCTCTGAAAAGAAAAACACTTAGGGACTTAGATTTTACAAGTTAAATGATGTTAATTGGAGTTTCAAAGAGAGAGTCATTCGTAAAATATAATGTGGTGTCAAAGTTGGCGAAAACTATACAAATAGATCAATTTTTTCCCTTAAAGCTTTTATTTGGTTTTTATCTTCTAATATTGCAATAAACAACATGAAATCATGAAAAAAAATATCGAGAAAGCTCTTCATCTAGATTAATACACAACAAATTATTAAGTTATCAATAAGGTTCCAAGTTTGTGGTGAAGGATTTAGAGTCAAAGGTCCAAGGACGATGTCAAGGGTCATAGTTAAAGGTTAAGTCTGTAAGGTCTAAGGTAAAAGATCAAAGGTGAAGGGTCATGAGCCAAAGGTCTAAAGTCTTAGCCTAAGGTTTAAGGTCTTGTATCCTAGGTTTTGGGTCTAAGGTCAAAAAATTAAAATTAAAATTTCGGGTTGTAGGTTTAGGTCTCAAAGTTAAGGATGCAAGTTTTCATGTTCACATTTTATGGCTCAACACTAAATGTTCAAGTTCACGGTTTAGGAACTAGGGTGGTCAAGGGTGTCATAGTGCGGGTCCCACTATGGATAAACCTTTGTGCGAAAATAGAGAAAATTCATTTCTTTGGAAATCTCTAAAAAATAAAATTGAAATTGCCCAAATTTCTTAAACTGTATGTACTGACACCTAATTTTGGTTTCAAAATTATGTAAGCTACAAGATGTTATTGAAGAATGGCTTGAGGCAACACATTAAGACAAAGCATAAACCATATGGCAATAAAGTAAAAGAGAATGAGAATTTAAAATGGCTATTTCATCATAAATGAACTACATTTACCTGAACAAAAGGACTTATGTAGGGAGGTTTTGTGAAGAATCCAGAAAGAGAAGTGAAGAAGTGAAAGATAAATCTTGTAACGGTAATGTCATGAATATTTTGGGAATAATTTGAGGTTTAAAACATGAATAGATGAAAAGATATGAAACAAGAAAATGACCCTCTTGAGCATTCCTTGAGTGGGCAAATTGAAAATGACGATTAATGAGGGCTCTATTAATGTAGTTTTTGGAAGATCCTTAAAGAAAGAGATAACTATGGGTTATTATAATCTTTGGTTGTACAGGAACAATCTTGAAAGCAAAAGAATGAAAGAGAAAAAAGATATTGATGCTTGAAGACCCCTTTATGGGCTTTTTATTGGGTTAGAAGTAAGTACTTGACATTATTCAAAGCTTGCTTAGAAAGGCAATTCGAGAGATCTAATGCTAAACAACATGAATAATAGTTGGAAATGAGCATGAATAACTAAGGGTGCTTCAATTATCAATCTTTTTCATTAAAAAAAAAAGAGTAAAAAACGAACTTGAAGGAAGAGCATAAGGTTTCATATGCTTTCATGGAAGCTCTTTCTCGACTAACTTCCATTAAGAAAAAATGCATGGAATGAAAACAAAAAATTAAAATGGCAAAAATTAAGTTCTCCCAAAAGAAAATCTATTGAAAATTTAGATGATACAAGTAAAATGATAACAATTGGAGTTTGGAAGTGATAGTCATTTGCATAATACAAAGAAGTGTGAAAGGTGCCCTAAACCACACAAATAGAATTATTTTTTTCCCTTAATAATTCCTCTTGTTTTTCACCATTTAATTTTGGAGTAAAGAACATGAAAAAGAAAAAAAAAAAACATTGACGAAGCTCGAACATTTAAAAAACACTGTATAAATGCATTATAAATAGTTAAGTTCTCAAGAAGGCTCGAGGTTTATGATGAAGAGTTTTGGGTTGATGATCTATGTTCTAGGGTTGAAGGTCTAACTTTTCAAGTCTAAAGTCAAGGTTAAGAGTCCGAGTTCAAGTCAAAAGAAGAAGTAGATACGAAGAAGTGAATGATTAATCTTGTAGAGGGTGATCTTAAGAATATGTTACGATTAATTGAGGGTTTAAAGCTTATAAGGGTGATGTTAAGCAAAAAGTAACACTTATAAGCTTCGCCTTGGAAAGTTGAAAATCATGATTAAAGAGTGTTATTCTAAGGTAGTTGTTGAAATATCTTTGAGGAAGTCGGATGAAATAAGAGATGGTTATGGTAGATTGCAGTCATTATTAAGTGATGATTAAAGCAAAGAAATGTATTAATGTTGGAATACCCTTTCGCAGGCTCTTTGTTGGGTTCGAACGTAGTGTTCAAGAAGGCAATTTAAGGGATTTCATAGCTTAAAAAGCATGAAGAATAGTTGGAAATTAGTACAGAATATCGAGGGTGCTTCGTGGGCCCTTCTTGTGTTTTAATGTGAGTACTTTTTAGTGTAACTTTTAAGAAGGAAAAATGCTTTTGAAGGATAAAAAAAGAAGTTGAAAAGGCCAAATTTAATTCCTTCAAAAGAAAATCACTTGAAGATCAGATTTTATAATAAGTTAAAGGACGTTAATTGGGGTTTGAATGAGACAGTTATTAGAGAAATACAAAGCCATGTAAAAACTAGTCAAAATAACTCAAACAGATATGTTTTTTCCCTTAATGCTTACACTTGTGTTTTATCATCAATTATTTCAATAAACAACATAAAAAAACCCACAAAATCATTAAGAAAGTTCACAAAACTAAAATAAATACTAGATAACTTCGTTATACAAACCTGAGTTATCCATAGGGTTGTAGTTTTTTATGAAGGATTTAAGGTCGAAGGACTAAGGTTTAGGGTTTATGGTTAAGAGTGCCAGGTATAAACTCAAGTATTGGAGGTTAAGGGTTGAAAGCCAAAGATCTAAGGTCCAGAGTCCAAGGTCAAGGGTCCCGAGCCTTACGTTTAGGGTGTTAAATCAATAAATTTAAATTTAAATTCCAAGATGTCAAAGATAAAATTAAAATCGTTATAAATAATGTTTTAGGTCTATTATGAAGGGTATAGGATTGAAGGACTAAGGTATAGGGTTGAAGGTTTGAGGACCAAGGTTTAAGGTTAAGGTTTAAGGTCCAAGTCAAAGGTTTAAGGCAGGTTCAAGGTTAAGGCTACAAGGTCCAAACTCAAGGATCAATGGTCCAGTGTCGTGAGTCTAAGGTTTAAGGTTCTAAGTCCTTAGGTTTAGGGTCTAAGGTCAGGAAATTAAAATTAAAATTTAAAGATTGCTGGTTTAGGGTTCCATGTTAAGAATACAAGTTTTCAAGTTCATGTTTTATGGCTCAAGGCTCAAGGATCAAGGTTTAACATCAGAGTTTAAGCACTAGGGTGGTCTGTGGTGTCATGGTCGGGGTTTCACTATGGAAAACCTTCAGTATCAAAAATAGTGGAAATTCAACTCTTTGGAAATCCTTAAAAATAAAGTTAAAGTTGTCATCAATCAAAGAAGAATGGCTTGCGGCAAAACATAATGGGCAAAACAAAAACTTTGTAAAATATATTGAAAATAATTAGTAAAATACAAAGTGGTGTCAAAGTTGCCCAAAATGTTTCAAATAGATTTTTTTCCCATAATGCTTCCATTTATCTTTCATAATCTAATCTTTCAATACGGAATTTATAAAAAGTCCAAAAGCCATCGACGAAGCTCTTAAAATTCAAAAACAGTAGATAAATGCATTATAAGTAGTTGAATTATCACTAAGGTTTGAGGTCTTTGAGGAAAGGTCTAAGGTAGAAGGTTGAAGGTCGAAGGTCAAAAGCTAAAGGTCTAAGGTCCAAGGTCTAGGGTGATGGTTAGGGGTACTAAGTCTAGGTTTAAGGTTCACTGTTAAGGCTAGAAGGTCCAATGTCAAAGATGAATGGTCGAGGATCGTGAGCCAATGCTCTAGGGTCTAGAACTCAAGTTGGTTCTAAATCCTATATCTAGGGTCTACGGTCAAGAAATTAAAATTTAAAGGTCAGGTTATTGGTTTAGGGTTGAAGGTTAAGGATGCAAGTTTTATGTTCATGTTTCAGGGCTCACTATGAAAGTTCAAGGTTTTTGGGACTAAGGTGGTTTAAGGTGTCATAGTAGGGGTTTCACCATGAAAAACTCTCAATATGAAAAGGGACAAACTGTATTTCTTTGGAAATCCCTAAAATTAACATTGGAGTACTAGAAATTTTTCTAAACTGTATGTGCTAATAACTAATTTTGCGTGTAAAATAATACAAGATCTACTAGATATCAAAGAAGAATGGTTTGAAGCAACATGCTAAGAGTAAAGCATAAACCATAGAACATTATGGTAAAAGAGAATGAGAATGTAAATCATACATTCCATCATAAATGAAACTATATTCTCATAACCAATAGAGCCTTTTTAGGGATGTTTTACATAAAATCAAGAAAGAGAAACAAAAGAAGTGAATGCTGAATCTTGTAGGGGTGATCCCATGAATAGTTTTGAATAAATTTAGCTTTAAGAAGTTATAGAATTAATAGATATGGAAATATATGGTAACCATCTTGAGCTTTTCCTTAGAAGAAAAATTCAAAATTATGATTAAAAAGGGCTGCTCTATTACAGTGTTTGAAAGATCTTTGAAGAGGTTAGATGAAACAAGAGAGGTATGTGCGAGATTGCAGGTTTATGATTGCATAGGAACAATCTTGAAAGCGAAAGAATGGAAGGAAGAAAAAACATATTGATGCTAGAAGATCCTTTCACGAGCTCTTCTTGGGTTGAGAATTGAGTACTTGAAATTATTTAAAACTTTTTCTCAAAGGTAATTCAAGAGATCTAATGGCTCAAAAAACATAAACAATAGTTGGAAATGAGTAAAAAATACTGAGGGTGCTTTAATGAGTTCAATTGTGTTTGACAAAAAAAAAAAGATGGGAAAGAAGATCGTAGGAATCTAATGTTTTAATGGGAGCTCTTTCTAGAGTAGCTTTCAAAAAGGAAAAATGCTTTAAAAGAATGAAAATAGGAAATTACAATGATCGTAGTTAAGTTCTCCCAAAAGAAAAACATTTAAAGACTTAGATTTTACAAGTTAAATGATGTCAATTAGAGTTTTCAAAGAGAGAGTCATTCTCAAAAGATAATGTGGTATAAAAGTTAGCCAAAACTATACAAATAAATCAATTTTTTCCCCTTAAAGCTTTTATTTGTTTTTTATCTTCTAATATTGCAATAAACAACATGAAATCATAAAAAGAATATCGAGAAAGCTCTTCATCTAGATTAATACATAATAAATTATTAAGTTATCAATAAGGTTCTGAGTCTATGGTGAAAGGTTTAGGGTTAAAGGGGAAAAAATTGATTTATTTGTATAGTTTTGGCTAACTTTTATACCACATTATAATTTTTTTCCCTTTATCTCCCTTGGCTTTCAAGATAGACATCTCTTTCTTATCCTTCTATCACCTTGATCCTCCTCTAGCCAATAGTCATATCTTTTCTTTGTGGAATATCTTCGCTTGTTGGACTTTCCATCCATGCCAAGATAGGTTCCCGGATTCTGCCCTGTGTTCCCGTCACTGGACATATTCGCACCACCACGTGCTGGTGCTTACTTGAGGCATGTCTGCTACTTTCCCCTTAAGCGGGCTTGTGGGTCTGTTTGTATGCTTCATCCCTCACTCCCAGCATATCAGTGTATCTCGCCACTGTGAGTATGAAACTCGATTTCTCACCAAGTCTCCCACATTCGTTCCTATATCTAACTCATGCGTTTTGGCCTTACTAGTGTGGCCCTCTACACTGGTAGGTCTGGCCATGGAGCAAGACTTACCATGCCTATGCCTCGGCACTCAGATTCAAGGGTCTGATAGTAGGCAACTATCCTACCATCGAAAGTTAATAGGGCAGAAATTTGATTGATGCGTCGCCGACATGATGGTCTTGCAATCCATCGAGTTATCTTGAATCATCAGAGCAACAGGCGAAGCCCGCATCAACTTTTTATCTAGCAAATGTTCCCCTTCTAGAAGTAGAGGTTTGTTGCACATATTAGCTCTAGAATTACTACGATTATCCGAGTAGTAGGTACCATCAAACAAACTAGAACTGATTTAATGAGACAAGCATATGACTACTGGCAGGATCAACCAGGTAGCATCCTTCGAGACACCGCGCCAACTAGGACTAAAGTGTGCTGCAAGGCTCGATGAGGCCAAAGTTGTTGCAATCGTCGTTCAAAATCGATGGGATGTGGGACAAGTACTTTTGCTTGGAAAGGCAAAGGCCGAGGCCACTCCTGTCGCAACAATTTTTGCACCCGAGAGGATGACCGAGCGCCCGTGTGCCAAAGCAACCGCATGTCGAAGCAAGCCGCGCTTGGAGTATAAGGCCCGGCTTAGGTTTCCACCCATGCTCGTAAGGGACATGGTGCAAAGACAACCAACTCGAATCATTGAATTTCATTTGTGAAGGCACGCAACATAGGGTCCCGATGTCACGCATGAAAAGCCAACGTATGGCTCGGGGTCAAGCTTGAAGCGACGTGCTAGTCATCAGTTTAATGTGAAAGATGGAGCCTACCAATGCGCACGATTAGATCACCACTCACACGTCGCACATACAAATGGGCAGCAACAGCACCAAACGAGTTGCAAGCCAACGAGTGAAAGGCCCATCGATCATGCAGGTGGTCGAGTGCTGCCACACCCAAGCCGTTAAGCGCAAAATTGTTTTGATAGCGAGGGATGATTCTTCAATTGCAAAGGAACATCGATGAGGCCTTGGCAGCAAGGGTGTTAGGCGGTGCCCTGGCTCGCTTGATGCTAACGGCCGACGATCGTGTGGTCGATCGCGCTGCCCAATGAGTCCGCCTAGGCAAACCTGAGCGTTGGGATCCAACCCCACATCTACCACCTTGAGGGCTTGCGACAAAGCACTCTGCATGCTCGAAATTCCCCCCATCAATTTGGCCCTCACGTAGCATGCATCATCGTCAGCTGCACCGCCCACATAGTCGTGCTTGTCTAGCCACATCCCAGCTCATTATGCCGTGATTTAGCAGATCTTTTTTCCCACATTTTTCCTACCGATGAGGCCTTGGCAGCTGGGGTGTCATGCCATGTTGAGGCTGGTCGTGTGGCTTGCTCGATGCTATCGGTCGACGATCGTGCCATCGATCGCGCTGCGTAACAAGTCCACCTTAGCAAGCCTAAGCGTCATGATCCAACCTGCGTCCACCACGTTAGGGGCCTACGATGAAGCACTCCACATGCTCAAAATTCCCCCAGCGATTTGGCCATCGCGTAGCATGCGTCATCGTTAGCTTTGCCACCCACACTGTCGACCATGTCTAGCCACATCCTAACTAGCTCATTATCCCATGATTTAACGGATTTCATTTCCTAAGTTTTTCCCGCCGATGAGTACTTGGCAACAGCGGTGTCACACGGTGCCCAGACTGGCTGTGTGGCTCACTCGATGCTAACGGTCGACGATCATGTCGTTGATCATGCTACCCAACAAGTCTGCCTAGGCAAGCCTGAGCGTCGGGATCCAACCCTGTGTTCGCCGCCTCAAGGGCCTGCGATGAAGCACTCCGCATGCTAAAAATCCCCCCAGCGATTTGGCCCTCGCATAGCATAAATCATCGTTAGCTTTGTTGCCCACACTATTGAGCTTGTCTAGCCACATCCCAGCTCATTATCCCGTGATTTTTCTCGTTTCATTACCCACGATTTAGCAGATTTCATTTCTCATGTTTTCCTCACTCCGTTGGCTACTGATCGGGCATCCCACACTATTCGTTCGATGTCAACGGTCGCCTGCCTACCAGCGATAACGGCCGCCACAGCCACACACCACCGGCTAGATGGGCAAGGCAGCAAGATGCCCTACTCATGCCACGCGCGTTGGGTTCACCCCCCTGCCCATCCCACATGGCCAAGCATTGGGCTCCCCTAGCTCGCTCGCTGGGCAGTAAGTCGAGGGGCAGGGACGAGGTGGCTGGCTCGCGATGAGCACCCGTGGCCTGGCAGACACGCCCACCGCTACTGTACACTGGGCAAGCAACCCATGCCGTGCCAGCTGGGGGCTGCCGAGGCATGCCTCCCGTGCTCAGGGTCCGTGCGACACGGCTCCCCTGGCTCGCTCACTGGGTAGTACTTTACCAAGGGACAGCATCGAGGGATAAGTTTCTGTTAGATATATATATTTTTTATTGGAGTAACACTTGTTTCCCAATGCTTTTCGATATGTTTCCAAGTGTTTTCCCTTGTGTTTCTCATTCTCTACAAACCCAAAGAACTTGCTTCTTTTTCCATGTCATTATCTTGAGGGACGATTTTAGACCTCGGGGCATCGATTATCGAAAAGAAAGGGACAATTATTATAAGGGTTTGGGAAGGGGGAGGGACGAATCGAAGCGACAAAGGGCTAAATCTCGGTGGATCATAGTAGCAAGGCCATTCTGCCATTTACAGTACCCCATCACATATTTATGTCATCTACAAATGATTTTACCCATTGCTGGGTGGTAATCACACTTCAAGGCAGCCCGTGAGGCTCCTCTGTTGCGCGGGCTTGGCCAACGACATGTACCTTTGGGGACCGGGAGGCCCCTACTGCAGGTCGGCAATTGGACAACGGGCGCATGCATCGCTTCTAGCTAGCCTGGATTTTGACTTAGAGGCATTCCATCATAATCCAGCGCACGGTAGCTTCGCACCATTGGCTTTTCAACCAAGTGCGATGACCAATTGTGCAAATCAACGATTCCTCTCGTACTAGGTTGAATTACCATCGCGACGTGGGCATCAGTAGGGTAAAACTAACCTATCTTAGGACAGTCTAAACCCATCTCATGGTCCTAATTGATGGGTGAACAATCCAACACTTGGTTAATTCTGCTTCATAATGATAGGAAGAGCCGACATCGAAGGATCAAAAAGCAACGTCGCTATGAATGCTTGGCTGCCACAAGCCAATTATCCCTGTAGTAACTTTTCTGACACCTCTAGCTTCAAATTTCAAAGGTCTAAAGGATCGATAGGCCACACTTTCATGGTTTGTATTCATACTAGAAATCAGAATAAAACAAGCTTTTCCTTTTGTTCCATGCGAGATTTCTATTCTCGTTGAGCTCATCTTAGGACACCCACGTTATCTTTTAACAGATGTGCCGCCCCAGCCAAACTCCCCACTTGATAATGTCTTCCGCCCAAATCAGCCTACTAAAGCCGACCTTGGGTCTAAAAAGAGGGGCGATAGCCAGCCTCCGATTCACAGAATAAGTAAAATAACATTAAAAGTAGTGGTGTTTCACTTTTGCCGTTTTCGACTCCCACTTATCCTACACCTCTCAAGTCATTTCACAAAGTCGGACTAGAGTCAAGCTCAACATGGTTTTCTTTGCATGCTAATTCTGCCAAACTCGTTCCCTTGGCTGACGTCTTTGGACCCCCTAATGTTATCGTTAGCTACCACATCTCGGTTTTAAAAGTTTAACAGGATCCTCTTTGGAAGCTCGCAGCGAGGCGCTATCCGATGGGCTTCCCCCATCTCTTAGGATCTACTAACCCATGTGCAAGTGCCATTCACATCGAACCTTTCCCCTGTTCGGCCTTCAAAGTTCTCATTTAAATATTTACTACTACCACCAAGATCGCGCCCTCCTACGCATTCTGGCTTCGCCCTTGCCCCAACGGCCAGGTATAGGTTGTGCGCTTTAGCGCCATCCATTTTCAGGGTTAGTTGATTTGGCAAGTCAGTTATTACACACTCCTTAGCGGATTTCGACTTTCATGACCACCTTCCTGCTGTCTTAATCTACCAACACCCTTTATAGGTTCTAGGCCCTTGCTCCACAACATTCCCATCTCACTAGCGAATCTCGTCACAGTAAGTATGAAACTCAATTTCTCACCAAGTCTCCCGCATTCGTTTTCATATCTATGCCGTGCTAGCATGGTCCTTCACACTTGTAGGCCTGAGCATGGAGTAAGACTCACCATGCCTACACCTTGGTACTCAGGTTCAAGGGTCTGATAGTAGGCAGCTATCCTACCATCGAAAGTTGATAGGGCAGAAATTTGAATGATGCGTCGCCGGCATGATGGCCTTGCGATCCGTCGAGTTATCGTGAATCATCATAGTAATGGGCGAAGCCTGCGTAGACCTTTTATCTAATAAATGCACCCTTCCAGAAGTCGGGGTTTGTTGCACGTATTAGCTCTAGAATTACTACGAGTATCCGAGTAGTAGGTGCCATTAAACAAACTATAACTGATTTAATGAGCCATTCATAGTTTCATAGTCTGAATTAGTTCATACTTACACATGCATGGCTTAATCTTTGAGATAAACTTATGACTACTGGCAGGATCAACCAGGTAGCATCGTTCGAGACATCGTACCAACTAGGACTAAAGCGTGCCGTAAGGCTCGCTGAGGCCAAAGCTGTCGCTGTCGTTGTTCAAAATCGATGGAACGTGGGACAAATATTTCGCTTGGATAGGTAGAGGTCGAGGCCAATCCTATCGCAACACTTTTTGCACCTGAAGGGACGACCGAGAGCCCGTGTGCCAAAGCAGCCGCATGCCGAAGCAAGCTGCTCTTAGAGCATGAGGCCTAGCCTAGGCTTCCACCCATGCCTGCAAGGGACATGGTGCAAAGACAACTGACTCGAATCATCGAATTTCATTTGTAAAGGCACGTAACATAGGGTCTCGATGTCACCCACGAAAAGCCAACGTATGGTTCGGGGTCGAGTTTGAAGCGACATGCTAGTTGACAGTTTGATGCAACTCATTATCCCACAATTTTTCTCGTTTCGTTGCCAACAATTTAGTGGATTTCATTTTCCACATTTTCACCACTCCATTGGCCACTTATCGGTAATCCCACACTCTTCGATTGACATCACCGGCTGCCTGCATGCCGGCGGTGGTGGCCGCCACAGCCACGCACCACCAGTTGGATGGGCAAGGCTGCAAGCCGCCCTGCCCATGCCATGGCGTTAGGTTCCCCAAGCCCAGCGCCTGCCCATGTGGGATAGGCAGGGGGGAGCATGCATGGCCCGTTGGCACCCAGCAAGTTAGGTGACCACCTCCCCCTTAAAGAGTCTTAAATGAAATTTCACTCCCGATAGGAGGAAACATCAATGTATCTGAGCCATCATAACGGGGTCTAAAAATTATTTACTTGGAATTTGGAGTTGAAATTTGGTACATAAATAGAGAATAATCATATCTACTACCAGAAAAAAAATTCAGAATTTTCTCAACACTAAATTTTTTTAATGAATTTTCTACAATCGAAAATTAAAAAAATCATAAAAAATAGCTCGTGAGTCAAATTAATCCCAAAATTTAAGGGCAGACTCCTCATGAATTATACGATTTATTTAAGTCATTTTGGGACCAATTCCGTGATGAAAAGATCATCAATTCATACCAGTTTTGCAACAAGGCATTGCGGCCAACAGGTTGGGCAGCTTTGCCTCAGCCTGGCCTAGTATGCATGTTGGCTGCCCTGTCTCCAGACACCCCATAGCTTCCCTTAGGGATCATCACAACCAAGGGACATGGCCAAGCCCAGCTTGCCCATGAAATCAATTCCCACGGCACGTGTCGAGCCTTACAAGATGCTCGCGGCTAGCTCGCGTGAGGCGCCCTTGGAAAGGCTCGTGCCATGCCTGCTGGGGAATGCTGTGGCACCCCTGGCTCCCACGTCGGGCACCATGTAAATGGGCAGGGACAAGGGGGTTGGCTCTTGATGGGCGCCCGTGGCCTGGCTGGCGTGCCTACCGCTGCTGTACGCTTGGCAAGCAGCCAATGCTGTGCCTGCTAGGGGCTGCTAAGGCATGCCTCCCGTGTCCAGGGTCCGTGCCACACGGTTCTCCCTAGCTCGCTCATTAGGCAGTAAGTAAGGGGGCAGGGACAAGGGGGCTGGCTCGCGATGGGTGTGCATGGCGCGGCCATCGCTTTCACACACTGGGCTAGTAGCCCATGTCGTGCCTGTTGGGGGCTGTCGAGGCATGCCTCCCATGCCCAGTGTCCATGCGATACAGCTCCCCTGGCTTGCTCGTTGGGCAGTAAGTCGAGGGGCAAGGACGAGGGGGCTCACTCTTGATTGGCTACGGTAACCTGGCTGGCAAGCCCACCACTGTCGAACACTGGGCAAGCAGCCCATGCTGTGCCTTCTGAGGGCTACCGAGGCATGCCTCCCGTGCCCAGTGGCCATGCGACATGGCTTCCCAAGCTCTCTCACTGGGCACCATGTCAAGGGAGAAGGACGAGGAGGCTGGCTAGCCATGAGCCCTAGTGGCCTGGTTAGTGCGCCAACTGCTGCCGCACGCTTGGCAAGAAGCCCATGCCATGCCTGCTAGGGGCTGCCGAGGCATGCCTCCCATCCCCAGGGTCCATGCGACGTGGCTCCCCTGGCTCGCTTGTTAGGCACCATGTCAAGGGTCTGGGATGAGGGGGTTGGCAAGCGATGGGTGCTAGTGGCCTGGCTAGCGCGCCCACTGCAGCTACATGCTGGGCAAGCTGCCCATGCCACGCCTACTGGGGGCTACCGAGGCATGCTTCGCGTGTCCAGTGTCCTTGTGACCAGCTCCCCTGGCTCGCTCACTGGGCAGTACTTTACTGAGGGACAGCATTGAGGGACAAGTTTTTGTTAGATATATATGTATTTTTTATTAGAGTAACACTTGGTTCCCCAATGCTTCCCGATATGTTTCCAAGTGTTTTTCCCTTGTGTTTCTCATTCTCTACAAGCCCAAAGGACTTGCTTCTTTTTCTAGGTCATTATCTTGAGGGATGATTTCAAACCTCGGGGCATTGATTACCGAAAAAAGTGGGACAATTATTGTGGGGGTCCGGGAAGGGGCAAATCAAAGCGACAAAGGGCTGAATCTCAGTGGATCGTGGCAGCAAGACCATTCTGCCACTTACAATATCCAGTCGTGTATTTAAGTCATTTGTGATTGATTCTACCCATCGCTCGATGGGAATCACACTTCAAGGCAGCCCGCGAGGCTCCTCCACTGTGCGGGCTTGGCTAACGACATGTGCCTTTGGGGTCCGGGAGGCCCTTACTTTAGGTTGGCAATCGGGCAATAGGTGCTTGTGTCGCTTCTAGCTTGAATTCTGACTTAGAGGGGTTCAGTCATAATCCATCGCACTGTAACTTCGCAGCACTGGCTTTTCAACTAAACGTGATGATTAATTGTGCAAATCAACAGTTCCTCTCGTACTAGGTTGAATTACTATCATGACATGGGCATCTGTAGGGTAAAAGTACCCTGTCTCATGATGGTCTAAACCCAGCTCAAGTTCCCTATTGGTGGGTGAACAATCCAATACTTGGTGAATTCTTCTTCAAAATGATATGAAGACCTGACATCGAAGGATCAAAAAGCAACGTCGCTATGAACACTTGGCTGCCACAAGCTAATTATCCCTGTGGTAACTTATCTGGCACCTCTAGCTTCAAATTTTGAAGGTCTAAAGGATCGATAGGCCACACTTTCATAATTCATATTCGTACGAGAAATTAGAATCAAACAAGCTTTTACCCTTTTATTCCACACGAGATTTCTGTTCTCGTTGAGCTCATCTAAGGAAACCTATGTTATCTTTTAATAAATGTGCCACCCCAGCCAAACTCCTTACCTGACAATATCTTCCGCCAAGATCGGCCTACCGAAGCTAACCTTGGGTCCAAAAAGAGGGGCGATCCTGCCTTTGATTCACGGAATAAGTAAAATAACGTTAAAAGTAATGGTATTTCACTTTCCTTGTTTTTGGCTCCTACTTATCCTACACCTTTCAAGTCATTTCACAAAGTCGGACTAGAGTCAAGCTCAACATGGTTGTCTTTCCCCGCTGATTTTGCCATGCCAGTTCCCTTGGTTGTGGTTTCACAGGATTGTAGATAGGAACAGTGGGAATCTCGTTAATCAATTCATGCGCGTCACTAATTAGATCACGAGAAATTTGGCTACTTTAAGAGAGTCATGTTACTTTCGTCGTTTACCCACGCTTGGTTGAATTTTTTCACTTTAACATTCAGAGCACTGGGCAGAAATCACATTGCATCAGCATTCGCAGGGACCATCGTAATGCTTTATTTTAATTAAACGGTTGGATTCCCCTTTTTCATACCAGTTTTGAGTTGGCTGTTCGACGCCCGGGGAAGGCCCCCAATGGAACCATTCTCAATCCGACCCTCGGCTGACACATGGCAACCCACTCTTACCGCGGGAATAGCCAGAGCAGTCCACCGACAGCCGATGGGTTCGGGACTGGGACCCCCATGCCAAGCCCGTAAAGTCAATCCTTTTCCTAAGGTTATTGATCCATTTTGCTGACTTCCCTTGCCTACATTGTTCCACGACTAGAGGTTGTTCACCTTGGAGAGCTGATGCGATTATGAGTATGACTGGGCATTAGAGGCACTCGATCCTCTAGATTTCCAAGGGTCGCCGAGGGTGCACCAGACACAACGCGACATGCGGTGCTTTTTCAACCACTGGACCCTACTTTCGGCAGAGCCGTTTCCAAGGTGGGCAGGTTGTTAAATAGAAAAGATAACTCTTTCTAGGGCCCTCGTCGACGTTTCGGACTCCCTAATGTTACCGTCAGTCGCCACATCTCGGTTTCAGAATTTTAACTAGATCCCCTTTCAAAGCTCACGCCAAAGCTATCCGATGGGCTTCTCCTATCTCTTAGGATCAACAAACCCATGTGCAAGTGCCGTTCATATGGAACCTTTCCCCTCTTCAGCCTTCAAGTTCTCAGTTGAATATTTGCTACTACCATCAAGATCTACACCGATGGCCACTCCGCCCAGGCTCGCGCCCTGGGTTTTACAGCGACCACCATGCCCTCCTACTCATTGGGCCTTGGCCCTTGCCCCAACGGCCGGGTATAGGTCGCGTGCTTCAGTGCCATCTATTTTCGGGGCTAGTTGATTCGGCAGGTGAGTTGTTATGCACTTCTTAGCAGATTTTGACTTCCATGACCACCATCTTGCTATCTTAATCAACCAACACCCTTTATGGGTTCTAGGTTAATGTACAGTTGGGCACCGCAACCCGATTTTTGGTTCATGCCACATAGCTAGTTTTGCTTACCAAAAATGGCCCACTTGGAGCTTTCATTTTCATGGGACGGCTCAACGAAGCAGCCACCCCGTACTAACTATTTAAAGTTTGAGAATAGGTCAAGGGCATTATGCCCTCGATACCTCTAATCATTGGCTTTACCTGATAGAACTCGCATATGAGCCCTAGCTATCCTAAGGGAAACTTCAGAGGGAACCAGCTACTAGATGATTCAATTAGTCTTTCGCCCCTATACTCAAGCCAGACGAACGATTTGCACATTAGTATCGCTGCGGGGCTCCACCAGAGTTTCCTTTGGCTTTGCCCTACTTAGGCATAGTTCACCATCTTTTGGGTCCCGATAGGCATGCTCACACTCGAACCCTTCTCAAAAGATCGAGGTCATTCGGCGGCCCACCTGTGAGGGATCCCGCAAATCAGCTTCCTTGCACCTTACGGGTTTACTCGCCCGTTAACTTGAACGCATGGCAAACTCCTTGGTTCGTGTTTCAAGACAGGTTGAATGGAGAGCCCGCTGGCCGACGTTGGGAGTGCACAGGTGCCGAAGCACCGTCGTGATGGCGCGCACTACCAGCCACAATCTCGAAGATGATGTCTCCGTGAGCGTATCAAAAGCTCGGGCTTGGGCCACTGTCACGATCCGCGTCGGTCCGCATCCCTAGTTGATCGGAGGACCGGGTCATGGTCGTACCACATCCGACCGAGGTGCATCGCCGGCCCCCATTCACTTCCCTCCCGACAATTTTCAAGCACTCTTTGACTCTCTTTTCAAAGTCCATTTCATCTTTCCCTCATGGTACTTGTTCACTATCGGTCTCTCGCCTATATTTAGCCTTAGACAAAATTTACCACCCTATTAGGGGTACATTCCCAAACAATTCGACTCGTTGACAGTGCCTCGTGGTGTGACAAGGTCCAGGCGAGACAGGGCTCTCACCCTCTCTGACACCTCTTTCTAGGGGACTTGGGGCCCAATCCGTCGTTAAGGATGCTTCTCTAGAGTACAATTCGGGCGCCAAGGGCACACTTGACCTAAGGTCACATCTTGATCGATCGATCATTGGGGTCCGTGAGCTGCTAGTGAGCGACGCGTGCACGAGGGAGCACGAGGCTTCCTCTATCATCGCCAAGCCATGACGCGATGTTGCTCGAGGCTCTTTTTTAGGCCAACTCGAGCCAAAGGCGCACGGGAGGCCAACATCCACCTCACGATCGTCCTTTCCCTCCCCGAAAGGATGCGGGGGGGTCGGGGGCAACAATACTTGACACCCAAGTAGACATGCCCTCGGCCTGATGGCTTCGGGTGCAACTTGCGATCAAAGACTCGATGGTTTAAGGGATTTTGCAATTCATGCCAAGTATCGCATTTTGCTATGTCCTTCATCGATGAAAGAGCCAAGATATCCATTGCCAAGAGTCATTTTAGATATCGCTTAAGGACGACACGACCATCAGCCGCGCACCAAGATCGGGGCGACTAGGGTGAGCTTTTTCATTCGAGTTCTTTAGTGCATCTTGCGCTATGTGGTTTATTGTTGTACACGATGAGGGGCTTGGGCACAAGCCCGTCCACCCTTGCCGTGCAAGGCAAGACAACGAGATCGAGAGCCCTCCACCCCACCGGTGTGCTTACAACGTGTTCATGGGTTATTTCGCTGAGCGAGTTTTTGACAGTGATCCTTCTGCAGGTTCACCTACGGAAACCTTATTACGACTTCTCCTTCCTCTAAATGATAAGGTTCAGTAGACTTCTCACGACGTCATGAGCAACGAATGGCCTACGTCGTCGTGATCCGAACACTTCACTGTACCATTCAATTGGTAGGAGTGACGGGCGGTGTGTCAAAGGGTAAGAACATAGTCAACGCGAGCTGATGACTCGCACTTACTAGGAATTCCTCATTTTAAGACTAATAATTGCAATGCATCATGGTTAGCTTCGCCGCCCCTACCGTCGAGTTTATCTAGCCACATCCCAGCTCATTATCCCATGATTTTTCTCGTTTTGTTGCCCATAATTTAACGGATTTCCCACGTTTTTCCTACTCCATTGGCTACTGATCGGGCATCCCACACTCTTTAACCAATGTCGTCGGCCGCCTGCCGGTCGGCATTGGTGATCACCATAGCCACGCACCACCGGCTGGATGGGCAAGGTAGCAAGCCGCCCTACCCATGCCATTCGTGCTGGGTTCCCCAATCCCAGCACCTGCCCATGTGGGATGATGGGGGGGGGTGGGGGAACACGCATGGCCTATTGGCACCCAGCAACCTAGGTAACCACCTCCCCCCTAAAGAGTCTTAAATGAAATTTCACTCCCAGTAAGAGGAAACATCAACATGTTTGAGCCATCATAATTGGTCTAAATTGTTATTTACTTGGAATTTTGAGCTAAAATTTTGTACATTTCAGAATTTTTTAGGCACTAAATTTCTTTTAATGAATTTTCTACAGTCGAAAATTGAAAAAATCATCAAAAAACGCCCGTGAGTCAAAATGATCCCAAACTTCAAGGGTAGACCCCTCATGAATTGCACAATTTATTTGAGTCATTTCAGGACCAATTTCGTGATTAAATGGCTACCAATTCATACCAATTTCGCAACTGGGCATTACAGCCAATATGGTGGGGCAGCTGTGCCTCTGCCTAGCCTAAGGTGCATGCTGGCTGCCCTATCCAACTCACTTCCAGCCACTCTATGGCTGCCCTCAGGGTCCATCACTGCCAGGGGACAAGGCCGAGCCCAGCTTGCCCATGAAATCAACGCCAATAGCACGTGTAGATCCTCACAGCATGCTCGCGGCTGGCTCAGGTAGGGCACCATTGGCAAAGCTGGCAACGTTCTTGCTGGAGACTGTTGTGGCACCCTTGGCTCACACGCTGGGCACCATGTCGAGGGGTAGGGACGAGGGGCTGGCTCGCCATGGGTGCCTATGGCCTAGCTGATGCGCCCACCGCTGCCACACGTTGGGCAAGTAGCCCATGCCGTGCCTACTGGGTGATGTCGAGGCATGCCTCCCGTGCCCAGGATCTGTACGATGCTGCTCCTCTAGCTCACTCACTAGGCACCATGTCGAGGGTCAGGGACGAGGGGTTGGCAAGCGATGGGCACAAGTGGCCTGGCTGGCATGCCCACTGCTTCCGCACGTTGGGCAAGCTGCCCATGCCGTGCCTGCTGGGGACTGCCGAGGCATGCCTCCCATGCCCAGTGTCCGCGTGATGTAGCTTCCCTGGCTCACTCACTGGGTAGTACTTTATCAAGGGATAACATCGAGGGATAAGTTTTTGTTATATATATATATATATATATATATATTTTATTGGAGTAACACTTGGTTCCCCAATGCTTCCCGATATGTTTCCAAGTGTTTTTCCCTTGTGTTTCTCATTCTTTATAAGCCCAAAGGACTTGCTTCTTTTTCTAGGTCATTATCTTGAGGGATGATTTCAAACCTCGGGGCATCGATTGCCGAAAAGAGAGGTAAATTATTGTAGGGGTTCGAGAGGGGGGAGGGACGAATTGAAGCGACAAAGGGCTGAATCTCAGTGGATCATGGTAACAAGGCTACTTTGCCACTTACAATACCCCGTCGCATATTTAAGTTGTCTGCAAATGATTTTACCCATCGCTCAGTGGGAATCACACTTCAAGGCAGCCCGCGAGGCTCCTCCGTCGTGCAGGCTTGGCCAACGACACGTGCATTTGGGGGTCGGGAGGCCCCCACTACAGGTCAGCAATCAGGCGACAAGCGCATGCATCACTTCTAGCTTGGATTCTGACTTAGAGGCATTCAGTCATAATCCAGCGCACAATAGCTTCACGCCGCTGGCTTTTCAACCAAGCACGATGACCAATTATGCGAATCAACGGTTTCTCTTGTACTAGGTTAAACTACTATCACAACGTGGGCATCCGTAAGGTAAAACTAACCTGTCTCATGATGGGTTGCCGCGTGAGGCGGGATGAGGGGCTCGAGAGACCTTCGCCCTTCCGGTGTGTTTACAACGTGTTTGCGGTTCATTTCGCTGAGCAAGTTTTTGACAATGATCCTTCCGCAGGTTCACCTATGAAAACTTTGTTATGACTTCTCTTTCCTTTAAATGATAAGGTTCAGTGGACTTCTCGCGGCGTAGCGAGTGACAAACCACCCACGTTGCCGCGATTTGAACACTTCACCGGACCATTCAATCGGTAGGAGCGATGAGCGGTGTGTACAAAGGGCAGGGACGTAGTCAACGCGAGCTGATGACTCGCGTTTACTAGGAATTCCTCGTTAAAGACCAATAATTGTAATGATCTATCCCCATCATGATGAAATTTCAAAGATTACCTGGGCCGGTCAGCCAAGGCTATAAACTCGTTGAATACATCAGTGCAGCGC
Organism: Moringa oleifera; assembly: GCA_021397835.1. Lineage (NCBI taxonomy): Eukaryota > Viridiplantae > Streptophyta > Magnoliopsida > Brassicales > Moringaceae > Moringa > Moringa oleifera. The sequence goes on from JAJFZO010000152.1 coordinate 160,239, forward strand.
GCGTGCGACCCAGAACATCTAAGGGCATCATAGACCTGTTATTGCCTCAAACTTCCTTGGCCTAAGCGGCCATAATCCCTCTAAGAAGCTGACCGTGGAGGGTCACCTTCACGAAGCTAGTTAGCAGGCTGAGGTCTCGTTCGTTAACGGAATTAACCAGACAAATCGCTCCACCAACTAAGAATGGCCATGCACCACCACCCATAAAATCAAGAAAGAGCTCTCAGTCTATCAATCCTTACTATGTATGGACCTGGTAAGTTTCCTTGTGTTGAGTCAAATTAAGCTGCAGGCTCCATTCCTCGTGGTGCCCTTCCGTCAATTCCTTTAAGTTTCAGCCTTGCGACCATACTCCCCCCGGAACCCAAAGACTTTGATTTCTCATAAGGTGCCAGTGGAGTCCTAAAACCAAAATCCACTAATCCCTGGTCGGCATCGTTTATGGTTGATAGGACAGTATCTGATCATCTTTGAGCCCCCAACTTTTGTTCTTGATTAATAAAAACATCCTTGGCAAATGCTTTCGTAGTTGTTTATCTTTCATAAATCTAACAATTTCACCTCTCACTATGAAATACTAATGCCCCCGACTGTCCCTCTTAATCATTATTCCGATCCCGAAGGCCAACAGAATAGGATTGAAATCCTATGATGTTATCCCATGCTAATGTATTCAGAGTGTAGGCTTGCTTCGAGCACTCTAATTTCTTCAAAGTAACAGCGTCGGAGGCATGACTCGGCCAATTAAGGCTAGGAGTGCATCACTGGTAGTAGGGACGAGCCAACCGGTGCACACTGTAGGCGAATTGGTTGACCCATCCCAAGGTCCAACTAGGAGCTTTTTAATTGGAACAACTTAAATATACGCTATTGAAGCTAGAATTATCGTGACTGCTGGCACTAGACTTACCCTCCAATGGATCCTCGTTAAGGGATTTAGATTGTACTCATTCTAATTACCAGACTCGAAGAGCTCGATATTGTTATTTATTGTCATTACCTTCCTATGTCAAGATTGGGTAATTTGCATGCCTACTGCCTTCCTTGGATGTGGTAGCCATTTCTCAGACTCCTCCGAAATCGAACCCTAATTCTCCGTCATCCATCACCACCATAGTAGGTGTCACACCGTCTGTTGCGGGCTCAGCGCAACTTTATTGTGATGGTGCTAAGTGTGTCCACCTAGCCAACCCAAATTTCTAAGCCCATGCCAAACGAAGAAGAAGAGACAACAATGTAAAAGCAAAGTAAGGAGACAGTACTACGAGAACTCTTTCTCAACCTTTATTCAAAATAAATGAACTATTTACAAAAGAAGGGTCTCTCTTTGAGAGTACCCAAAGCCTCTAGCTACCCACACACTTAAGTTTGTATTACTCAATGTCTTTACAACTGAACCTAAGTCCCTTTTTTATTCTGGTTGAGGAGTGTCCTACTCAAACACTCTCTCTTAGTTATCCCAAGTCTTTCGAATAGGCCACCCAATCTTGATCACGAATCTTTTATCTCATTGAGGCTTATCTTTAAAGTTTAGATAGCATCCTTCCCCTGCAAGGACTCCCCATGAGTCAAGGATCTTTGGATAGAATCCTTCTCCCGTAAGGACTCTCCATGAGTTAAGGATATTTGGATAGCATCCTCTTCCTGCAAGGACTCTCCATTTGGATAGCATCCTTCTCCTACAAGGACTCTTCATGAGTCAAGGATATTTGGATAGCATCCTTCTGCTGTAAGGACTCTCCTTGAGTCAAGGATCTCATCTCCTTTGAAGTCTTCTTCAAGCCTTCTTATCCATTTTTAATCGGTTTGGATAGGCTTGAGGAGGTGGTTTTCGTTCAGGACTCTTTTCGTGCCTTATCTCCCTTGGCTTTCGGGATAGACATCTCTTGTTTATCCTTTTATCGCCTTGATCCTCCTCTAGCCAATAACCATATCCTTTCTTTGTGGAATATCTTCGTTTGCAGAAGTTTCCATCCATGCTAAGCTAGGTTCCCGAAATCTGCCCTGTGTTCCTATCACGTGACATATTCGCACCACTATGTGTTGGAGCTTGCTTGAGGCATCTCTGCCGCTTTCCCCTTAAGTGGGCTTGTGGGTCTGTTTGTGTGCGTCATCCCTCCCTCCATAACATTCCTACCTCATCAGTGTATCTCGCCACTATGAGTATGAAACTCGATTTCTCACCAGGTCTCCCGCATTCGTTTCCATATCTAACTCATGCGTTTTTGGCTTACTAGCATGGCCCTCTACACTTGTCATCTAGGCATGGAGCAAGACTCACCATGCCTATGCCTTGGCACTCAAATCAAGGGTCTAACAAACCACCCACACCAGAAAAGCCCAACACCTTCGTCGGCTTAGTTTTGTGGTACGCCTTCATCTGGTCCTCGAATTGCCATAGTGTGGTATCTTTTACCCAAGTCGCATCCACCTCACTGGTGCCTTTCCACTAGACTAAGTAATATGTCCTCTGATTCATCTTGCTATAGCCCTCTGTTCGATGATCAAGGATTTTTTCTATCTCCTTGTCAAATTGAACTCGAGTTACCGGCGATGCATGCTTAGCCTGCTTGCTTCTGCGATCGGCATCTTCCTAAAACTCTTTAAAGAAGCTTGTGTGGAATGTTGGGTGCAACCTTGGATGTTGCGGTAGAGTTAACCCATAAGCTACTACTCCAACTTTCTTCCTGATCATATGATCAACATTCTTCCTTGAAGGCAATGTCTTGGGGATTTCCGATGGCATCTTGCTGTTGAATTCCCTCAACATTTCAGCACTCTCGCCAGGTACCTCCACCACCTGATCTGGTTTTGCCTCGAATAGTGCTGCCAGCATCGTTACTTCATCCTTTTGCAGTTCTGACATAAATCGCTTTGCAGATTGCAACCCAATCTGCTTCTTGTTTATAGAAAGCTCAACCACTAGTTTAAGAAAGTGGTGATTGAAATCGTGCTCTGATACCAAACTGTCACACCGTCTATTGCGGGGTCAGCGCAACCCTAGTGTGATGGCACTAAGTGCGTCCACCTAGCCAGCCCAACTTTCTAAGCCCACGCCAAGCGAAGAAGAAGAGACAACAATGTAAAAGCAAACTAAGGAGACAGTATTATGAGAACTCTTTCTCAACTTTTATCAAAAATAAAAGAACTTTTTATAAGAGAAAGGTCTCTCCCTAAGAGTACCCAAAGCCTCTAGCTACCCACACACTTGAGTTTGTATTACTCAATGTGTTTACAACTGAACCCAAGCCCCTTTTTTATACTAGTTAAGGAGTGTTCTACTCAAACACTCTCTCTTAGTTATCCCACGTCTTTCGGATAGGCCACCCAATCTTGATCACGAATCTTTATCCCATTGAGGCTTATCTTCAAAGTTTAGATAGCATCCTTCTCCTGTAAGGAGTCTTCATGAGTCAAGGATCTTCAGATAGCATCCTTCTCCCGCAAGGACTCTCTATGAGTCAAGGATATTTGGATAACATCCTCTTCCTGTAAGTCCATTTGGATAGCATCATTCTTCTACAAGGACTCTCCATGAGTCAAAGATATTTGGATAGCATCCTTCTCCTGTAAGGAATCTCCTTGAGACAAGGATCTCATCTTCTTTAAAGTCTTCTCTAAGCCTTCTTATCTACTTTCAACCGGTTTGGATAGGCTAGAGCAGGTGGTTTTCATTCAGGACTCTTCTCGAGCCTTATCTCCCTTGGCTTTCAGAATAGACATCTCTTTTTTATCCTTCTATCACCTTGATCCTCCTCTAGCCAATAGTCATATCTTTTCTTTTTGGAATATCTTCTTTTGCTAGACTTTCCATCCATGCCAAGCTGAGTTCTCGGATTCTGCCCTGTGTTCTTGTCACGGGACATATTCGCACCATTATGTGCTGGTGCTTACTTGAGGCATGTCTGCTGCCTTCCCCTTAAGCAGGCTTATGGGTCCGTTTGTGTGCTTCATCCCTCGCTCTATAACATTCCTAACTCATCAGCGTATCTTGCCACTGTGAGTATGAAACCGGATTTCTCACCAAGTCTCCCACATTCGTTCCCATATCTAACTCATGTGCTTTTGCCTTGCTAGCGTGGCCTTCCACACTTGTAGGTCCAGGCATGGAGCAAGACTTACCATGCCTATGCCTTGGCACTCAGATTCAAGGGTCTGACAGTAGGTAACTATCCAACCATTAAAAGTTAATAGGGCAGAAATTTGAATGATGCATCGCCAGCATTATGGCGTTGCGATCCGTCGACTTATCATGAATCATCAGAGCAATAGGCGAAGCCCGTGTCAACCTTTTATCTAGCAAATGTGCCCCTTCTAGAAGTCAAGGTTTGTTCCATGTATTAGCACTAGAATTACTACGGTTATCCGAGTGGTAGGTACCATCAAACAAACTATAATTGATTTAATGAGCCATTCGTAGTTTCACAGTTTGAATTTGTTCATACTTACAGATGCATGGCTTAATCTTTGAGACAAGCATATGACTACTAGCAAGATCAACTAGGTAACATCCTTTGAGACACCGCGCCAACTAGGATCGAAGTGTGCCGCAAGGCTCCCTGAGGCCAAAGCCATCGCGGTTGTCATTCAAAATTAATGGGATATGGGACAAATACTTTCACTTGGACAAGCAAAGGCTGATGCCACTCTTGTCACAATAGTTTTTGCACCCGAGGGGACGACCGAGTGCCCATGTGCCAAAGCAGCCTCATGTCGAAGCAAGCCGCACTTGGAGCACGAGGCTCGGCTTAAGTTTCCACCC
>JAJFZO010000152.1:170000-342148 GCA_021397835.1 Moringa oleifera
GCGCCTTACGGGTTTACTCGCCCATTGAGTCAAACGCATGGCAAATGCCTTGGTTTGTGTTTCAAGATGGATCGAATGGGGAGCCCGCTGGCTGACGCCAAGAGCGCGTAGGTTTCGAAGCACCATCGCGATGGCGCACGCTGCCAGCCATGATCTCAACGATGATGTCTCCGCGAGCGTATCAAAGACTCAGGCTTGGGCCACTATCACAATCCGCGTCGGTTTGCATCCAGAGTCAATCGACGGACTGGCTCGTGGTCATTCAACATCTGACCGAGGTGCATCGTCGGCCGCCATTCGCTTCCCTCCCAATAATTTCAAGCACTCTTTGACTCTCTTTCCAAAGTCCATTTCATCTTTCCCTCACGGTACTTGTTCGCTATCGGTCTCTCGCCTGTATTTAGCCTTGGACGAAATTTAACACCCTATTGGGGCTGCATTCCCAAACCACTCGACTCGTTGACAACACCTCGTGATCTGACAAGGTCCAGGCGAGACGAGGCTCTCACCCTCTCCGAAGCCTCTTTCCAGTAGGCCCCGGTCCATCGTTGAGGATGCTTCTCCAAACTACAATTCGGGCACCGAGGGCACACGATTTTCTTTCGCTTATTGATATGCTTAAACTAAGCGATTGGTCCCGCCTGACCTGGGGTCGTATCTTGATCGATCGATCATTGGGTCCATGAGCTGCGAGCGACATGCGCACGAGGAAGCACTAGGCTTCCTCTACCATGGCCAAGCCATGATGTGGCGTCGCTCAAGGCTATTTTTTTTTTAGGCCAACCGCGAGCCGAAGGCTCATGGGAGGCCAATATCTGCCTCGCGATCATCTTTCCCCTCCTCGAAGGGATGCGAAGGGGTCAGGGGCGATAGTGCTTGACATACAGGCAGAGATGCCCTTGGCCTGATGGCTTTGGGCGTAACTTGCATTCAAAGACTCGATGGTTCACGAGATTTTGCAATCACACCAAGTATCGCATTTTACTACATTCTTCATTGATGCAAGAGCCGAGATATCCATTGTCGAGAGTCATTTTAGACATCGTTTAGAGACGACATGATTGTCAACCATGCACCAAGATCGAGGCGACTAGGGCATGCTTTTTCATTCGAGTTCCTTGGCGCATCCTGCGCTGTGGGTTTTGTTGTTGTGCGCGATGGGGAGCTTGGGCGCGAGCCCATGCACCCTTGCCGCGCAAGGCGAAACGACGGGATCGACAGCCCGTCGGTGTGTTTACAATGTGTTTACGGGTCGTTTCGCTGAGTAAGTTTTTGACAATGATCCTTCTGCAGGTTCACCTACGGAAACCTTATTACAACTTCTCCTTCCTTTAAATGATAAGGTTCAGTGGAATTCTCGCGACATCGTGAGCGATAAGTGGCCCACATCACCGCGATCTGAGCACTTCACTGAACCATTCAATCAGTAGAAGCGACGGGCGGTATGTACAAAAGGCAACGACATAATCAACGCTGACTCGCGCTTACTAGGAATTCCTCGTTTAAGACCAACAATTACAATGATCTATCCCCATCACGATGAAATTTCAAAGATTACTCCGGCTCGTCGACCAACGCTATAAACTCGTTGATTACATCAGTCTAGAGTGTGTGCGGCCCAGAACATCTAAGGGCATCACAGACCTGTTATTGCCTCCAAGTTCCTTGGCCCAAGTGACCATAGTCCTTCTAAGAAGCCGGTCGTGGAGGGTCATCTCCATGTAGCTAGTTAGCAGGCTGAGGTCTCGTTTGTTAATGGAATTAACCAGAAAAATCGCTCCACTAACTACGAATGGCCATGCACCACCACCTATAGAATCAAGAAAGAGCTCTCAGTCTATCAATCCTTACTATGTCTGGACTGGGTAAGTTTCCCTATTTTGAGTCAAATTAAGCCACAGACTCTACTCCTGATGGCGCCCTTCCGTCAATTCCTTTAAGTTTCAGCCTTGTGACCATACTCCCCCCGGAACCTAAAGACTTTGATTTCTTATAAGGTGCCAATGGAGTCTTAAAAGCAACAGCCACTGATCCCTGGTCAGCATCGTTTATGGTTGAGACTAAGACGGTATCTAATCATCTTCGAGCCCCCAGCTTTCATTCTTGATTAATGAATACATGCTTGGCAAATGCTTTCGTAGTTGTTCATCTTTCATAAATCCAAGAATTTCACCTCTGACTATGAAATACGAATGCCTCGACTGTCCCTGTTAATAATTGCCTCGATCTTGAAGGCCAACAGAATAGGATCGAAAGGTTTAGTGTTGTGGTACGCCTTGATCTGGTCCTTGAATTGTCATAATGTGGTCTCTTTTTCCCAACTCGTATCCACCTCACTGGTGCCTTTCCACTGTACTAAGTAATATGTCCTCCGATTCATCTTACTATAGCCCTTCGTTCGATAATCAAGGGTCTTCTCTATCTCCTTGTCAAATTGAACTCGAGTTACTAACGGTGCATTCTTAGCCTACTTGTGCCCGCGATCGGCATCTTCCTGACACTTTTTGAGGAAGCTCGCGTGGAATGTTAGGTGCATCCTCAGATGTTGCGGTAGCTTTAACCCATAAAGCTTTACACCATGCCTGTTGAGGGCTGCCTTGGCATGCCTCCTGTGCCCAGGGTCTATGCGGCGTGGCTCCCTTGGCTCGTCTGCTGGGACTATGTCAAGGGACAGGGATGACGGGGTGGGCTCACGATGGGCGCCAATGGCCTGGTTGGCACCCTCATCGCTGCCGCACATTGGGCATGCAGCCTATGCCGTGCCTATTGGGGCCTACCGAGGCATGCCTCCCGTGTCTAGGGTTTGTGCAATGTGGCTTCCCTAGCTCGCTCCTTGGGCACCATGTCAAGTGGCAGGGACGAAGGGGCTGGCAAGCGATGGGCACCCGTGGCCTGGCTGGCGCGCCCACTGCTATCGCACGCTGGGCAAGCTTTCCATACCGTGATTGCTAGGGGATGTTGAGGCATGCCTCCCTTGCCCAGTGTCCATGTGACTTGGCTCCCTTGGCTGGCTCACTTGGCAGTACTTTACTGAGGGACAGCATTGAGGGACAAGTTTCTGTTATATATATATATTTTTCATTGGAGTAACACTTGGTTCCCTAATGCTTCCCGATATGTTTCCAAGTGTTTTTCCCTTATGGTTCCCTAATGCTTCGCGACAAAGGGCTGAATCTCAGTGGATCGTGGCAGCAAGGCCACTCTGCCACTTATAATACCCTGTCACGTATTTAAGTCATCTGCAAATGATTCTACCTGTCACTCGGTGGGAATCACACTTCAAAGCAGCCCGCGAGGCACCTCCGCCGCGCAGGCTTGGCCAATGACAAGTGCCTTTGGGGGCTGAGAGTGAAATCAGGCAACGGGTGCATGCATCACCTCTAGCCCGGATTCTAACTTAGAAACATTGAATCATAATCCAGCACACGGTAGCTTCGCGTCACTGGCTTTGCAACCAAGTGCAATGACTAATTGTGCAAATCAACGGTTCCTCTCGTACTAGGTTGAGTTACTATCACGATGCGGGCATCAGTAGGGTAAAATTAACCTCTCTCATGATGGTCTAAACCCAACTTACGTTCCCTATTGTTAGTGAACAATCCAACACTTGGTGAATTCTGCTTCACAATGATAGGAAGAGCTGACATTGAAGGATCAAAAAGCAACGTTGCTATGAATGCTTGGCTGCCACAAGCCAACTATCCCTGTGGTAACTTTTCTGACACCTCTAGCTTCAAATTTTGATGGTCTAAAAGATCGATAGGCCACGCTTTCACGGTTCATAATCGTACTAGAAATCAGAATCAAACGAGCTTTTACCCTTTTGTTCCACAGGAAAATTCTGTTCTCGTTGAGCTCATCTTAGGACACTTGCGTTATCTTTTAACAGATGTGCCGCCCCAGCCAAACTACCCACTTGACAATGTCTTCCACTTGGATATGCCGGCCAAAGCTGACCTTGAGTCCAAAAAGAGGGGCAACATCCCGCCTCTGATTCATGAAATAAGTAAAATAATGTTAAAAATAGTGGTATTTCACTTTCGCCGTTTTCAGCTCTCACTTATCCTACAACTCTTAAGTCATTTCACAAAGTCAGATTAGACTCAAACTCAACAGGGCCTTTTTCCCCTACTGATTCTGTCAAGCCCATTCCCTTGGCTATGGTTTCGTTGGATAGTAGACAGGGACAGTAGGAATCTCGTTAATCCATTCATGCGCATCACTAATTAGATCATGAGGTATTTGACTACCTTAAGAAAGTCATAGTTACTCTTGCCCTTACCCACTCTTGGTTGAATTTCTTAACTTTGACATTCAGAGCACTGGGCAGAAATCACATTACATGAGCATCCGCAGGGACCAACACATTCTTTGATTTAATTAAACAATCGGATTCCCCTTATCTGTACCAATTTTGTGTTGGCTGTTCGACGCTAGGGGAAGGCTCCAGAAGGAACTGCTCCCTGTCCGTCCCACGGTCGGCACACAGCGACCCCCTCTCATCGCGGGAGCAGGTCTAGTAGTCCATCGACATCTGATGGGTTTAGAACTGGGACCCCTGTGCCCAGCCTTCAGAGCCAATCCTTTTCTTGAGGTTACGGATCCATTTTGTCCACTTCCTTTGCCTACATTATTCCATCGACACGAAGCTATTCACCTTGGAAACCTGATGCGGTTATGAGTACGATCGAGCGTGTGAGGCACTCGATCCTTTAAATTTTCAAGGGTTGCCAAGAGTGCACCGGACACCATGCGACGTGTGGTGCTCTTCCAGTCGCTCGACCTTACCTTCGGCTGAGCCGTTTCCAGGGTGGGCAGGCTATTAAATAGAGAAGATAACTCTTTTTGGGGTCCTCGTCGACATATTCGGACTCCCTAATGTTACCATTAGCCACCACATCCCGATTTCGAAATTTTGATTGAATCTTCTTTTGAAGCTTATGCCGAGGCGCTATCCGACGGGCTTCCCCCGTCTCTTAGGATCGACTAACCCATGTGCAAGTGCCGTTCACATGGAACTTTTCCCTTCTTCGGCCTTTAAAGTTCTCCTTTGAATATTTGCTACTACCACCAAAATCTGCACCGATGGTCGCTTCGTCAGGGCTCACGCCCCGAGTTTTGTGGCAACCACCGCGCCTCCTACTCATTGGGGCTTGGCCCTTGCCCCAATGGCCGAGTATAGGTCGTGCGTTTCAGCACCATCCATTTTTGGGGATAGTTGATTTGGCAAGTGAGTTATCACACACTCCTTAGCAGATTTTGACTTCCATGGCCACTATTCTACTCTCGTAATCGACCAACACCCTTTGTGGGTTCTAGGTTAACGCGTAGTTGGGCACCATAACCAGCTTCCGGTTCATCTTGCATCATCAGTTTTGCTTACAAAAAATGGCCCATTAGGAGCTCCCGGTTCCATGGGACGGCTCGATGAAGCAGCCGCCCCGTACTACTTATTTAAAGTTTGAGAATAGGTCAATGGAATTGCGCCCCCGATACCTCTAATCATTGGCTTTACCTGATAGAACTCGCATTTGAGCTCTATCTATCTTGAGGGAAACTTTGGAAGGAACCAGCTACTAGACGGTTCAATTAGTCTTTCGCCCTTATACATAAGTCAGACGAACGATTTGCACCAGAGTTTCCTCTGGCTTTGCCCCTCTCAGGCATAGTTCACCATCTTTCAAATCCCGACAGGCATGCTCACACTCGAACCCTTCTCAAAAGATAGAGGTCGGTCGGTGGTGCACCCACGAGGGATCCTACCAATCAGCTTCCTTGCACCTTATGGGTTCACTCGCATGTTGACTCGCATGCATGTCAAACTCCTTGGTCCATATTTCAAGATGGGTCAAATGGGGAGCCCGCTGGCTGAACCCGAGAGTATGCAGGTGCCAAAGCATCACCGCGATGGCACACACTACCAGCCACGATCTCGACGATGATGTCTCCGCAAGCATATTAAAGGCTCGGGCTTAGGCCGCCATTGATATCCACGTCAGTTCGCACCTCGAGTCGACAGAAGAACCAGCTCGTGGTCGTTCCACATCCGATCGATGTGCATCGTCGACCCTCATTCGCTTCCCTCCCGATAATTTCATGTACTCTTTGACCCTTTTTTCAAAGTCCTTTTCATCTTTCCGTCGCAGTACTTGTTCGCTATCGGTCTCTCGTCGGTATTTAGCCTTGGATGGAATTTACCACCCTATTGGGGCTACATTCCTAAACAACCTGACTCGTCAACAGTGCCTTATAGTGCAACAGGGTCCGGGCGAGACGGGGCTCTTACCCTCTCTAGCGCCCCTTTCCAAGGGACTTGGGCCCCGATCTGTCACCGAGGACGCTTCTCCAGACTGCAATTCGAGCGTCGAGGGCACATGATTTTCAAGCTGGGCTTTTCTTGGTTCGCTCGTCGTTACTAGGGGAATCCTTGTTAGTTTCTTTTCCATCGCTTATTGATATGCTTAAACTCAGCGGGTGGTCCCGCCTGACCTGGGGTCACATCTCGATCGATCGATCGTTGGGTCCGTGAGCCGCGAGCAAGCGACGCGCGTATGAGGGAGCACAAGGCTTTCTTTACCACCACCAAGTCATGACACGGCATTGCTCGAGGCTTTTTTTTAGGCCAATATCGAGCTATAGGCGCATGAGAGGTCAATATCCCCTTCGCGATGGTCCTTCCTTTCCCCGAAGGGATGCAGGGGGGTCGGGGGCGACGGTGCTTGACACCCAAGCAGACGTGCCTTCGGCCTGATGACTTCGAGCGTAACTTGCATTCAAAGACTTGATGGTTCACAGGATTCTGCAATTCACACCAAGTATTGCATTTCACTACGTTCTTCATTGATGCGAGAGCCAAGATATCCATTGTTGAGAGTCATTTTAGACATCATTTAGGGACGACACAATCGACAGCCCCGCACCTAGATCGAGGCGACTAGGGCGTGCTTTTTCATTCGAGTTCTTTGGCGCATCCCTTATTATGAGTTTTGTTGTTGTGCACGACGAGGGGCTTGGGCGCGAGCTAGCGCACCCTTGCCGTGTGAGGCAGGACGAGGGCTCGAGAGTCCTCCACCCCATCGGTGTGTTTACAACGTGTTCGCGGATCATTTCGCTGAGCGAGTTTTTGACAATGATTCTTCCGCAGGTTCACCTACGGAAACCTTGTTACGACTTTTCGTTCCTCTAAATGATAAGGTTCAGTGGACTTCTCGCGATGTCAGGAGCGGCGAACCACCCACATCGTCGTGATCCGAACACTTCACCAGACCATTCAATTGGTAGGAGCGATGGTCAGTGTGTATAAAGGGCAGGGACATCATCAACGTGAGCTGATGACTCGCGCTTACTAGGAATTCCTTGTTGAAGACCAACAATTGGAATGATCTATCCCCATCACGATGAAATTTCAATGATTACCTGGGCCTGTCGGCCAAGGCTATAAACTCGTTGAATACATCAGTGTAGCGTGCGTGTGGCCCAGAACATCTAAGTGCATCACAAACCTATTATTGCCTCAAACTTCTTTGGCCTAAGCGGCCATAGTCCTTCTAAGAAGCCGATCGTGGAGGGTCACCTTCACGTAGCTAGTTAGCAGGCTGAGGTCTCGTTCGTTAATGGAATTAACCAGACAAATCGCTCCACCAACTAAGAACGGCCATGCACCACCACCCATAGAATCAAGAAAGAGCTCTCAGTCTGTCAATCCTTACTATGTCTGGACCTGGTAAGTTTCCATGTGTTCAAGCCGTGGGCTCCACTCCTAGTGGTGCCTTTCCATCAATTCCTTTAAGTTTCAGACTTGCGACCATACTCCCTCCAGAACCCAAAGATTTTGATTTCTTATAAGGTGCTAGCGGAGTCCTAAAAGCAACATCCGCTGATCCCTGGTCGGCATCGTTTATGGTTGAGACTAGGATGGCATTTGATCGTCTTCGAGCCCCCATCTTTCGTTCTTGATGAATGAAAACATCCTTGGCAAATGCTTTTGTAGTTGTTCGTCTTTCATAATCCAAGAATTTCACCTCTGACTATGAAATACGAATGCCCCTGACTATCCCTGTTAATCATTACTTCGATCCCGAAGGCCAACAAAATAGGATTGAAATCCTATGACGTTATCCCATGGTAATGTATTCAAAGCGTAGGCTTGCTTTGAGCACTCTAATTTGTTCAAAGTAATAGCGTCGGAGGAGCACATCATCGGCAGTAGGGACGAGCCAACCGGTGTACACTGTAAGTGGATCGAGCAACCCATCCCAAGGTCCAACTACGAGCTTTTTAACTACAACAACTTAAATATACATTGTTGGAGCTGGAATTATCGTGGCAGCTGGCACCAGACATGCCCTCCAATGGATCCTCATTAAGGGATTTAGATTGTACTCACTCCAATTACCAGACTCGAAGAGCCTGGTATTGTTATTTATTGTCACTACCTCCCCGTGTCAGGATTAGGTAATTTATACGCCTGCTGCCTTCCTTGGATGTGGTAGCCATTTCTCAGGCTCCCTCTCTAGAATCGAACCCTAATTCTCCATCACCCATCACCACCATAGTAGGCAACTATCCTACCAGTGAAAGTTAATAGGGTAGAAATTTGAATGATGCGTCATCGACACAATGGCCTTGCGATCCATTGACTTTATCATGAATCATCAGAGCAACGAGAGAAGCCCGCATCGACCTTTTATCTAATAAATGTGTCCCCTCCAGAAGTCAAGGTTTGTTACGCGCATTAGCTCTAGAATTACTACGATTATCCGAGTAGTAGGTACCATCAAACAAACTATAACTGATTTATTGAGCCATTCATAGTTTCACAGTCTGAATTAGTTCATACTTACACATACATGGCTTAATCTTTAAGATAAGCATATGACTACTGGCATGATCAACCAGGTAGCACCTTCGAGATGCCGCGCCAACTAGGATCGAAGTGTGCCATAAGGCTCGCTAAGGCCAAACCTGTCGCGGTCATCGTTCAAAATTGATGGGATGTGGGATAAATGCTTCTGCTTGGACAGGCAGAGGCCGAAGCCACTCCTGTCATAACATTTTTTGCACCCGAACGAACGACCAAGCGCCTGTGTACCAAAGTAGCCGCATGCTGAAGCAAGCCGCGCCTGGAGCACGAGGCCTGGCTGAGGTTTCGACCCAGGCCTGCGAGGGACATGGTGCAAAGATAGCCAACCCGAATCATCAAATTCAATTTATGAAGGCATGTGACACAGGGTCTGAATGTCACCCACGAAAAGCCAACGTATGGCTCAAGGTCGAGCTTGAAGCGATGTGCTAGCCGACAGTTCGATAGAGGAGCATGGAGCCTGCCAACGCGCATGACTAGATCACCACTCACACGCTGCACGTACAAATGGGCAGTAACAGTGCCAAACGAGCTGCAAGTGGACGAGTGAAAAGCCCATCGATCATGCAGGTCATTAAGTGCCACCGCATCCAAGCCACTAAGCATAAAATTATTTCGGTAGCAAGAGACAATTCTTCGACAGCAAGGGACCGTCGATGAGGCCTTGGCAGCAAGGGTGTCACGCTGTGCCCAGGCTGGCCGTGTGGCTCGCTCAATGCTAACGATCGACAATCGTGTCATCGATCGCGCTGCGCGATGAGTTCACCTCGACAAGCTTGAGCGTTGGGATCCAACCTCGCCTTTATCGCCTCGAAGGCCTAGCTGGTGCGCCCACCGTTGCCGCATGCTGGGCAAGCTGCCCAGGCCATGCTTGTTGGGGGCTGCTGAGGGATGCCTCCTGTGCCTAGGGTCCGTGCGACACGGCTCCCTTGGCTCGCTTGTTATGCACTATGTCGAGGGGTCGGCTCACGATGGGCGCCCGTAACCTGGCTGGTGTGCCCACCGCTGCCGCACACTAGGCAAGTAACCCATGCCATGCCTGCTGGGGCTACCAAGGTGTGTGCCTCGTGTCTAGGGTTCGTGCTAGTCGACTCCCCTGGCTCACTCGCTGGGCACTATGTCGAGGGGCTGGCTCGTGATGGGCACCTATGGCCAGGCTGGTGTGCCCACCGCTACCACATGTTAGGCAAGCAGGCCATGCTGTGCCTCTTGGGGGCTGTCGAGGAATGCCTCCCTTGCCCAAGGTCCATACGATGCGGCTCCCCTAGCTTGCTCACTAGGCACTATGTCGAGGGCAGGGACGAGGGGGCAGGATCGTGATGGGCGCCATTGGCCTGGCTAGCGCCCACCGCTACCGCACGCTGGACAAGCAACCTATGCAGTGTTTGCTGGAACCTGCCAAAGTGTGCTTCTCGTGCCTAAGGTTCGTGCGATGCGGCTCCCCTAGCTCACTTGTCATGGGCGCCCGTGGCCTAGCTAGCTCGCCCATCGCTATCGCACGCTGGGCAAGGAGCCCATGTCGTGGCTGTTATGGCTGCCGAGGAGTGCCTCCCGTGCCTAGGGTCCGTGTGATGCGGCTCCCCTGGCTTGCTCGTTGGTTACTATGTCAAGGGGCTTGCTCGCAATAGGCGCATGTGGCTTGGTTCACGCGCCCACAGCTGCCGCACACTGGGCAAGCGGCCTATGCCGTGCCTGGTGGGAGCTCCCGTGCCTAAGATCTGTGCAACACGGCTCCCCTGGTACTCTTACTGGGCACTATGTCTATAGGCAGGGGCGGGTTGGCTGGCTCGCTATGGACGCCCGTGGCCTCGCTGGCGCGCCCACTACTGCCGCAAGCAAGGCTAGAAACCCATGCCATGCTTGGTAAGGGCAGCCGAGGCATGCCTCTCGTTCCTAGGGTCTGTGCAATGCGGCTACCCTAGCTCACTCGCTGGGCACTATGTCAAGGGGCTGGAATGAAGGGGTTAGCTCACAATGGGCGCTTGTGGTCGGGCTGGGTAAGCAGCCCATGCTGTGCCTACTAGGGGCAACCGAGCCAAGCCTCCCGTGCCCAGGGTCCATGCGATGTGGCTCCCCCGGTTCGCTCACTGGGCACTACGTCGAGGGGCTGGCTCACGATGGGCTCCCGTGGCCTGGCTGGCGCCCTCAAAGAACCTGCATGCTGGGCAAACAGCCCATGCCGTGCCTGCTGGGGGCTATCGAAGGGTTGGCTCCCCTGGCTCGCTTGTTGGGTACTATATCGAGGGCCTGGCTCGCGATGGGCACTCGTGGCCTGGTTGGCGTGCCCACCGCTACCGCGCACTTGGCAAGCAGCCCATGCGAAGTGGCTCTTTTGGTTTGCTCGCTGGGCACTATGTCGAGGGGCGGCGACGAGGGGACTGGCTCACGATGGGCGCCCGTGGCCTGGCTGGCGCGCCCACTGCAGTTGCAAGCTGGGCAAGCAGCCCATGTCGTGCCTGCTAGGGGCAGCAGTGGCCTACCTCCCGTGCCCAGGGTCCATGCTATGCGGCTTCCTTAGCTCGCTTGTTGGGCACTATATCGAGGGGATGGCTTGCGATGGGCGCCCGTGGCCTGGTTGGCACGCCCACGACCCCTGCATGCTGGGCAAGCAGCCCATGCCATGCTTGCTGGGGGCTTTCGAGGGTTGCCTCCCGTGCCCAGGGGTGGTGCGACGCGGCTCTCCGGCTCGCTCGCATGGCACTATGTCAAGGGGCTGGCTTGTGATAGACATGCATCGGGCAACTAGCGCGCCCACCGCTGCTTGACATTAGGCAAGTAGCCCATGCCATGCCTCCTGGGGGCTGCCGAGGGGTGCCTATCATGCCCAGGATCCGTGGGACGCGGCTCCCTTGGTTCGCTCGCTGGGCACTATGTCGAGGGGCAAAAGGACGAGGGGGCAGCCTCGCAATGGGCGACCGTGGCCTAGTTGGTGCGCCCACCACTGTCGCAAGTTGGGCAAGCAACCCATGCTGTGCCGGCTAGGGGCTGCCGAGGCATGCCTCCCGTTCCTAGGGTCTATGCAGTACGACTCCTTAACACGCTCGCTGGGAACTATGTTGAGGGGCTGGCTCATAATGGGAGCCCATTGCCTGGCTTGCGCGACCACCGCTGTCGCTCACTAGGATAGCAGCCCATGCTGTGCCTGCTGGGAGCTGCCGAGGCATGCCTCCCGCGCCTAGGGTCCATGCAACGCGACTCCCTTGGCTCACTCGCTGGGCACTATGTTGAGGGGCTGGCCTGTGAAGGGCGCCTCTGGCCTGGCTGGTGCACCCACCACTGCCACACACTAGGCAAGCAGCCTATGCCATGCCTGCTGTTTGCTGCTGAGGCATGCCTCCCATGCCCAGGGTCCATGAGACGCGGCTGCTCAGGCTCACTCATTGGGCACTATGTCGAGGGGCTGGCCAGCGATGGATGCCCATGGCCTGGCTGGTGCGCCCACTACTGCCGCACGTTGGGTAAGCAGCTCCCGCCATGCCTGCTGTTTATTACCGAGGCATGCCTACCTTGCCCGGGGTTCATGCGACGCGGCTCTTCAGGCTCGCTCGCTTGGCACTATGTCGGGGGGCTGGCTCACGATAGACACCTGTGGCCTAGCAGGCGCTCCCACTGCTGCCGTACGCTTGGCAAGCAGGCCATGCCATGCCTGTTGGGGGCTTCCGAGGCGTGCCTCTGTGACCTGGGTCCGTGCGATGTAGCTATGCTGGCTCGCTCGCTGGGCACTATGTCGAGGGGCTGGTTCGTAATGGGCGTTCGTGGCTTGGCTGGCGCGGCCACCGCTGTCGCACATTGGGCAAGTAACCAATGCCATGCATCCTGCCGAGGCATGCATCCCATAGCAAGGGTTTGTCTGACATGGCTCCCCTCGCTCGCTCCCTGGGCACTATGTTGAGGGGCTGGCTCGTGATGGGCGCCAGTGGCCTTGTTGGCTCGCCCATGCAGTGCCTGCTAGGGTTTGCAGAGGCGAGCCTTCCGTGACTATGGTCTGTGCGATGCAGCTCCCCTAGCTTGCTCGCTGGGCACTATGTCAAGGGCCCAGCTAGGGATGGATGCCCATGGCCTGGCTGGCGCGCCTACTACTATCGCACGTTGGGCAAGCAGACCATGCCGTAACTCCTGGGGGCTGTTGAGGCATGCCTCCCTTGACCAGGGTCCATGTGATGCGGCTCCCCTGGTTCGCTCATTCAGCACTATGTCGAGGGTCAAGGACGAGGGGTAGGCTCGCGATGAGTGTCTGCGGCCAGGCTGGCGTGCACACCGCTCCCGCACGTTGGGCGAGTAGCCCATGCCATGCCTACAGTTTGCTGTCGAGGCGTGCCTCCCATGCCCAGGGTCCATGCGACGCGGCTCCTTAAGTTCGCTTGCAAGGCACTATGTCGAGGGGCTGGCTCGCGATAGACGCCCGTGGCCAGGCAAGCGCACCCACCACTGCCGTACGCTTGGCAAACAGCCCATGCCATGCCTACTGGGGGCTTTTGAGGAGTGCCTGGGGTTCGTGCGACGCGACTCCCTTGGCTCGCTCATGAGGCACCACTGTCGCATGCTGGGAGGGCAGCCCATGCCGTGCCTATTGGGGGCTACCGAGGCATGCCTCTGATTCCATGGGTCCATGCAATGTGGCTCCCCTAGCTCACTCGCGGGGAACTATGTCAAGGGGCTGGCTCATGATGGGCGCCAGTGGCCTGGCTGGTGTGCCACTGCTGCCGCATGTTGGCTCGCGATAGATGCCCGTGGCCTGGCTGGCGCGACCACTGCTGCCGCTCGTTGGGCAAGCAACCCATGCCATGCCTGCTAGGGGCTGCCGAGGCATGCCTCCCTTGCCCAGGGTTCGTGCGACGTGGCTCCCATGGCTCACTCGCTGGGCATTATGTCAAGGGGCAAGGACGAGGGGGCTGGCTCACGATTAGCGCGCTCACCGCTGTAGTACGCTTGGCAAACAGCCCATGTCGTGCCTACTGGGGGCTTCCGCGGCGTGCCTCCCTTGCCCAGGGTCCATGCGATGCGGCTCCCCCGATTCGCTCATTGAGCACTATGTCGAAGGGCAGGGATGAGGTGCAGGCTCACGATGGGCGCCCGTGGCCTGGCTGGCGTGCCCACCGCCCCCGCACGCTGGGCAAGCTGCCCATTCCATGCCTGCTGTTTGCTGCTGAGGCATGCCTCCCATGCCCAGGGTCCATGTGACGCGGCTCTTCAGGCTCGCTCGCTAGGCACTATGTCAAGGGGCTGGCTCACGATAGATGCTTGTGGCCTGGCTGGCGCGACCACTGCTACTGCACCTTGGGCAAGCAACCCATGCCATGCTTGCTAGGGGCTGCCGAGGCATGCCTCCCTTGCCCAGGGTTCGTGCGACGTGGCTCCCATGGCTCACTTGCTGGGCATTATGTCAAGGGGCAAGGACGAGGGGGCTGGCTCACGATAGGCGCTCGTGGCTTAGTCGGTGCGCCCAGTGTGCGGCAGCCACCTTTGCCCCATGTCGGGCAAGCAGCCCATGCTGTGCCTGCTGGGGGCTGCCGAGGCATGCCTCCCATGCCTAGGGTTCATGCAACGCGTCTCCCCTGGCTCACTCGTCGGGCACTATGTCAAGGGGCAGGGACGAGGGGGCTGGCTCGTGATGGGCGCCTGTGGCCTGGCTGGCACGCCCACTGCTGCCGCAAGCTGGGCAGTTGGCCTATGCCATGCCAGCTGGGGGCTGCCGACGTGTACCTCTCGTGCCCATGGTCCTTGCGACGCGGCTCACCTGGTTTGGGGACGATGTGGCTGGCTCGCGATGGGCACCCATCGCCTGGCTGGCATGCCCATCGCTGGTGCACGCTAGGCTAACAGCCTATGCCGTGCCTAGTGGGGGCTGCAAAGTCATGCCTCCCATGGCCGAGGTCCATGCGACGTGGCTCCCCTTGCTCGCTCGCTGGGCAGTAAGTTGAAGGGCAGGGACGAGGGGGCTTCATGCCTCCCATTCTAAGGGTTTGTGCAATGCGGCTTTCCTGGCTGGCTCGCTTGGCACCATGTCAAGGGGCAGGGATGAGAGGGCTAGCTCGTGATGGGCCTCTGTGGCTTGGCTGGTGCGTCCACCGCTGTTGCACGCTGGACAAGCAGCCCATGCTGTCCCTATTGAGGGCTACTGAGCCATGTCTCCTGTGCCCAGGGTCCATGCAATGCGGTTCCCATGGCTCGCTCACTGGGCAGTAAGTCGAGGGATAGTGACGAGGGGGCTGCCAGGCCCACCGTTGCCGCACACTGGGAACTTTGCCTATGTTATGCCTACGAGGGGCTGGCAACGTGTGCCTCCTGTGCCCAGGGCCCATGCAATGCGGCTCCCATAGCTTGCTTGCTGGGCACTACGTCAAGTGTTTAGGACGAAGGGGCGCCACTATCCTGGCTGGCGCACCCACAGCTGCCGCACGCTGGACACTTGGCCCATGCCATGCCTGCTAGAGGCTGACGAGGCTTCCCTCCTATGCCCAAGGTCCATGCGATGCGGCTCCCTTTGCTCGCTCGCTGGGCAGTAAGCCGAAGGGCAGGGACAAGGGGGCTGGCTCATGATGGGCGCCCTTGGCCTGGTTGGCGCACATTCCGCTGCCGCACGCTGGGCAAGCAGCCCATGTTGTGCCTACTGTGGCTTCCGAAGTGTGCCTCCCGTGCCCAGGTCCATGCGGCGCGGCTCCCCTGGCTAGTTCGCTGGGCTCTACGTTGAGGGACAGAGACGAGGGGACTGGCCTAGATGGGCGCCCGTGGCTTGGCTGGCACGCCTACCGCTGTCGAACGCTGGGCAAAAAGCCACGTCGTACCTACGGGAGGCTACCAAGTCATGCCCCCCGTGCTCGGGGTTTGTGCAACGTGGCTCCCCTTGCTCGTTCGCTAGGCACCAGGTCAAGGGGCAGGAACGATGGGGCTGGCTCGCGATGCGCTTTTATGCCCTAGCTGGCGTGCCCACCGCTGCTGCACACTGCGCAAGCAGCCCATGCTGTCCCTACTGGGGGCTGTCGAGCCATGCCTCTGGTGCCCAGGGTGTGCGACGCAGCTCTTCTGGCTGACTGGGTGGGCACTACGTCGAGGGGGCTGGCTCGCAATGGGCGCTACTGGCCTGGTTGGCATGCCCAAAGCTGCCTCACCCTGGACACTTGGCCCATGTTGTGCTGGCTGGGGGCTATCGAGGCTTGCCTCCCATGCCCAGGTCCGTGCAACGTGGCCCCACTCGCTCGCTCGCTCGGTGATATGTCGAGGTTGGGGGACAAGGGGGCTGGCTCATCATGAGCGCCCGTGGCCTGGCTGGCACACCTACTGCTACTGCACGCTGGGCAGTTGGCCCATGCCGTGTCTGCTGCGGCCTTCCAAAGCATTCCCCCCATGGCCAGTGTCCATGGGAAGCAGCTCCCCTGGCTCGCTCGCTGGGCAGTAAGTCGAGGGGCAGGGGCGAGGGGGCTGGCTCGCAATGGGTGCCCGTGGCCTGGCTGGCACGCCCGCCGCTACCGCACGCTGGGCAAGCAGCCTGAGTCGTACCTGCTGGGGGTTACCGAGGCATGCCTCCCATGCCCAAGGTCCATGTGACGCGGCTCTCCTAGCTCGCTCCCTGGGCACCATGTAGAGTGTCAGTGACAAGAGGGCTGGCAAGCGATGGGCGCCAGTGGGCTGGCTGGCGTGCCCACCGCTGCCACACGCTGGGCGCTGCCAAGGCATGCCTCCCGTGCCCAGTGTCCGTGTGACATGGCTCCCCTAACTCGCTCACTGGGCAGTACTTTACCATGGGACAGCATCGAGGGACAAGTTTCTGTTAGATATATATATTTTTTATTGGAGTAACACTTGGTTCCTCAATGCTTCCCGTTATGTTTCCAAGTGTTTTTCCCTTGTGTTTCTCATTCTCCACAAGCCCAAAGGACTTGCTTCTTTTTCCAGTGGATGAATCAAAGCGACAAAGGGCTGAATCTCAGTGGATTGTGGTAGCAAGGCCACTCTCCCACTTATGATACCCCGTCGCGTATTTAAGTCGTCTGCAAATGATTTTGCCCATCGCCCGGTGGGAATCACACTTCAAGGCAGCCCACGAGACTCCTTTGCCGCGCGGGCTTGGCCAATGACACGTGCCATTGGGGGCCCAGTTGCCCCTACTGTAGGTCAGCAATTGAGCAACTGGTGCAGGCATCGCTTCTAGCCCGGATTCTTACTTAGAGGCGTTTAGTCACAATCCAGCGCATGGTAGCTTCGCGCCATTGGCTTCTCAACCAAGTGCGATGACCAATTGTGCGAATCAATGGTTTCTCTCGTGCTAGGTTGAGTTACTATCGCAACGCAGGCATCAGTAGGGTAAAACTAACCTGTCTGATGATGGTCTAAACCCAGCTCACGTTCCCTATTGGTGGGTGAATAATCCAACACTTAGTGAATTCTACTTCACAATGATAGGAAGAGTCGACATCAAAGGATTAAAAAGCCACGTCGCTATGAACTCTTGGCTGCCACAAGCCAGTTATCCCTGTGGTAACTTTTTTAACACTTCTAACTTCAAATTTCAAAGGTCTAAAGGATCAATAGGCCATGCTTTCACAGTTCGTATTTGTACTAGAAATTAGAATCAAACGAGCTTTTACCCTTTTGTTCCATACGAGATTTCTGTTCTCGTTGAGTTTATCTTAGGACACCTGTGTTATCTTTTAACAGATGTGCCGCCCCAGCGAAACTCCTCACCTCACAATATCTTTTGTTCGGATCAACCGATCGAAGCCAACCTTGGGTCCAAAAAGAAGGGCGATGCCCCACCTTCGATTCATGAAATAAGTAAAATAACATTAAAAGTAAAGGTATTTCACTTTGGCCATTTTTGGCTCCCACTTATCCTGTACCTCTCAAGTCATTTCATAAAGTCGGACTAGAGTCAAGCTCAACAAGGTCTTCTTTCCCTGCTGATTCTGCCAAGCCTGTTCCCTTGACTGTAGTTTCGCTAGATAGTGGACAGGGACGGTCAAAATCTCGTTAATCCATTCATGCGCGTCACTAATTAGATGATGGGGCATTTGGCTACCTTAAGAGAGTCATAGTTACTCCCATCATTTACCCACGCTTGGTTGAATTTCTTCACTTTGACATTCAGAGCACTGGACAGAAATCACATTGCGTGAGCATCCACAGGGACCATCGCAATGCTTTGTTTTAATTAAACAGTTGGATTTCCCTTGTCCGTACCAGTTCTGAGTTGGCTGTTTGATGCCCAGGGAAGGCCCCCGAAGGAATCGTTCCCAGTCTGTCCCTCGGCCGACACGCTACGTCCCGCTCTCATCCTGGGAGTAGCTTGAGCTGTCCATTGATAGCTGACGAGTTCGGGACTAGGACCCCTGTGCCCAGCCCTCATATCCAATCTTTTCCCAAGGTTACGAATCCTTTTTGCCAACTTTTCTTACCTACGTTGTTCTATCGACCAGAGGCTGTTCACCTTGGAGACCTGATGCGGTTATGAGTACGATCGAGCGTGGGAGGCACTTGTTCCTCTAGGTTTTCAAGGGCTGTCGGGGGTACACTGGACACCACGCAATGTGTGATGCTCTTCTTGCCGCTAGACCCTACCTCCGAACTCCCTAACATTACCATCAGCCGCCACATCCTGGTTCTAAAATTTTAACCAGATCCCCTTTCGAAGCTCGCACTGAGGCACTATCTGACGGGCTTCCCTCATCTCTTAGGATCGACTAACCCATAGGCAAGGGCCATTCACATGAAACCTTTCCCTTCTTCAGCCTTTAAAGTTCTCATTTGAATATTTGCTACTACCACCAAGATTTGCACTGATCGCCACTCCGCCCGAGCTCGCGCCCCAGGTTTTGCGATGACCACCATGCCCTTATACTCATTAGGGCTTGGCCCTTGGCCCAACAGACGGGTATAGGTCGCGCACCTCAGTGCCATCCATTTTTTAGGCTAGTTGATTTGGTAGGTGACTTGTTACACACTCCTTAGCAGATTTCGACTTCCATGACCACCGTCCTGCTGTCTTAATCGACCAACACCCCTTGTGGGTTCTACGTTAGCATGCAGTTGGGCACCGTAACCTAGCTCCCGGTTCATCATACATCGATAGTTCTACTTACCAAAAATGGCCCACTTAGAGCTCTCGATTCTGTGGCATGGCTTAACGAAGCAGCCGCCCCGTACTACCTATTTAAAGTTTGAGAATAAGTCGAGGGCATTGCGCCCCTAATGCCTCTAATCATTGGCTTTACCTATTAGAACTCGCATCTGAGCTCCAGTTATCCTAAGGGAAACTTCGGAGGGAACGAGCTACTAGACAGTTCGATTAGTCTTTCGTCCCTATACCCAAGTCAGACGAACGATTTGCATGTCAATATCGTTGCGGGCCTCCACCAGAGTTTCCTCTAGCTTCGCCCCTCTCAAGAATAGTTCACCATTTTTTGGGTCCCGACAGGCATGCTCACACTCGAGGGATCCTGCCAATCAGCTTCCTTAGGCCCTACGGGTTTAAACACCTGTTGACTCGCACGCATGTTAGACTCCTTGGTATGTGTTTCAAGACGGGTCGAATGAGGAGCCCGCTGGCCGACACTGAGAGCGCGTGCTGCTAGCCATGATCTTGACGACGACATCTCCATGAGCACATTAAAGGCTCGGGCTTGGGCCGTCGTGGCGATCCACGCCGGTCCGCACCCCGAGTCTACTGGCGGACCGGCTCATGGCCGTTCCACATGCGACCGAGGTGCATGGTCAGCCCCCATCCGCTTCCCTCCTCACAATTTCAAGCACTCTTTCACTCTCTTTTCAAAGTCCTTTTCATCTTTCCTCATGATATTTATTCGCTATCAGTCTCTTGCCTGTATTTAGCCTTGGACGAAATTTACTGCCCTATTAAGGCTGCATTCCCAAACAACCCGAACCGTCGACAACGCCTCGTGGTGCGATAGGGTCCGGGCAATACGGGGCTCTCGCCTCTTTGATGCCCCTTTCCAAGGGACTTGGGCCCTAGTCCATCGCTGAGGACGCTTTTTCAGACTACAATTTGGGCCCCGAAGGTGCATGATTTTCAAGCTGGGCTTTTCCCGGTTCACTCGTCGTTACTAGGGGAATCCTTATTAGTTTCTTTTCCTCCGCTTATTGACATGCCTAAACTCGACGGTTGGTCCCGCTCACTTGGGGTCGCATCTCGATCAATTAATGGGTCCGTGAGCCACAAGCGAGCAACGTCCACATGAGGGAGCATGAGGCTTTCTCTACTATCGCTAAGTCGTCACGCGACGTCGCTCGAGGCTCTTTTTTAGGCTAACCGCGAGCCAAAGGCACACGAGAGGCCAACATCCACCCCGCGATGGTCCCTCCCCTCCCTGAAGGGATGCGGGGGGGTCAAGGGCGACGGTGCTTGACACCCAGGCAGACGTGCCCTCGGTCAGATGGCTTCGGGCGCAACATATGTTTAA
The DNA here is from genome assembly GCA_021397835.1 of Moringa oleifera. Classification (NCBI taxonomy): domain Eukaryota; kingdom Viridiplantae; phylum Streptophyta; class Magnoliopsida; order Brassicales; family Moringaceae; genus Moringa; species Moringa oleifera. The sequence goes on from JAJFZO010000152.1 coordinate 190,278, forward strand.
AGACTCAATGGTTCACAAGATTCTGCAATTCACACCAAGTATTGCATTTCACTACGTTCTTCATTGATGCAAGAGCCGAGATATCCATTGTCGAAAGTCATTTTAGACATCGTTTAGGGATGACATGACGCATTAGGGCGATTGGGGTGTGCTTTTTCATTCAAGTTCCTTGGTGCATCCCGCGCTGTGAGTTTTGTTATTACACGTAACAAAGGGCTTGAGCGCAAGCCCGCGTACCCTTACCGCACGAGGCGGGAAGAGGGGCTCGAGAGCCCTCAGCCTCGCCTATGTGTTTACAACGTGTTCATAGGTCGTTTCGCTGAGCGAGTTTTCGACAATGATCCTTCTGCAGGTTCATCTACGAAAACCTTGTTACAGCTTCTCCTTCATCTAAATAATAAGGTTTAGTAGACTTTTCGCGATGTCACGAACGGTGAAAAGCCCACATCACCGCGATCCGAACACTTCACCAGACCATTCAATAGGTAGGAGCGACAGGCGGTGTGTACAAAGGGCAGGGACATAGTCAAAGCGAGCTGATGACTTGCGCTTACTAGGAATTCCTCGTTGAAGACCAACACTTGCAATGATCTATTCCCATCACGATGAAATTTCAAAGATTATCCAGACCTGTCATCCAAGGCTATAAACTAGTTGAATACATCAGTGTGATGTGCGTGCGGCCCAGAAGATCTAAGGGCATCACAGACCTGTTATTGCCTCAAACTTCCTTTGCTTAAGCGGCCATAGTCCCTCTAAGAAGTCGGTCATGGAGGGTCACCTCCATGTAGCTAGTTAGCAAGCTAAGGTCTCGTTCGTCAATGGAATTAACCAGACAAATCGCTCCACCAACTAAGAACGACCATGCAACACCACCCATAGAATCAAGAAAGAGCTCTTAGTTTGTTAATCCTTACTATGTCTAGACCTGGTAAGTTTTCCCTTGTTGAATCAAATTAAGCCGTAGGCTCCACTCCTGGTGGTGCCCTTCTGTCAATTCCTTTAAGTTTCAACCTTGCGACCATACTACCCCCAAAACCCAAAGACTTTGATTTCTCATAAGGTGCCAACGGTGTCTTAAAAGCAAAATCCGTTGATCCCTAGTCAGTATCGTTTATGGTTGAGACTAGGACGGTATCTGATCATCTTCGAGCCCCCAACTTTCGTTCTTGATTAATGAAGACATCCTTGGCAAATACTTTTGCAGTTGTTTATTTTTCATAAATCCAAGAATTTCACCTCTGACTATGAAATATGAATTTCCCCAATTGTCCCTGTTAATCATTACTGCGATCCCGAATGCCAACAGAATAGGATCAAAATCCTATGATGTTATCCCATGCTAATGTATTCAGAGCGTAGGCTTGCTTTGAGCACTTTAATTTCTTCAAAGTAACAGCACCGGAGGCATGACCTAGCCAATTAAGGCCAGGAGCACATCACCGGCAGTAGGGACAAGCCAATCGGTGCACATCATAGGTGCACTGGCTGACCCTTCCAAGGTCCAACTACGAGCTTTTTAATTGTAACAACTTAAATATTTGCTATTGGAGTTAGAATTACCATTGCTGCTAGCACCAAACTTGCCCTCCAATGGATCCTCGTTAAGGGATTTTGATTGTACTCATTCCAATTACCAGGCTCAAAGAGCCCGATATTATTATTTATTGTCACTACCTCCTCGTGTCAAGATTGGGTAATTTGCATGCCTGCTGCCTTACTTAGATGTGGTAGCCTTTTCTCAAGCGCCCTCTTTGGAATCGAACCCTAATTCTCTGTCACCCGTCACCACCATAGTAAGTGCCACATCGTCAATTGCGGGATCAACGCAACTCTAGTGTGATGGCGCTAGATGCGTCCACCTAACCAGCCCAACTTTCTAAGCCCATGCCAAACAAAGAATAAGAGCCAACAATGCAAAGCGCAAAGTAAGAAGACGGTATTACGAGAACTTTTTCTCAACCTTTATTGAAGATAAAGGAACTCTTTACAAAAGAAGGGCCCCTCTCTAGGAGCACCCAAAGCCTTTAGCTACCCATACACTTGAGTTCGTATTACTCGATGTGATTTCAAGTGAACCCAAGACCTTTTTTTATACTAGTTGAGGAGTGTCCTACTCAAACACTCCCTCTTAGTTATCCCACGATTTTCGGATAGGCCACCCAATCTTGATCAAAGAATCTTTTATCCCATTGAGACTTATCTTCAAAGTTTAGATAGCATCCTTCTCCTGCAAGGACTTTTCTTTAGTTAAGAATCTCATCTCCTTTGAAGTCTTCTCTAAGACTTCTTATCCACTTTCAACCGGTTTGGATAGGCTTGAGGAGGTGGTTTCCGTTCAGGACTCTTTTCGAGCCTTATCTCTTTCGGCTTTCGAGAAAAACATCTCTTTCTTATCCTTCTGTCGCCTTGATCCGCCTCCAGCCAATAGCCATATCCTTTCTTTATGGAATATCTTTACTTGCTCGACTTTCCGTCCATGCCAAGCTAGGTTCTCGGATTCCACCCTGTGCTCCCGTCATTGGACATATTTGCACCGTCATGTGCTGGTGCTTACTTGAGGCACCTCTGCTGCTTTCCCCTTAAGCGGGCTTATGGGTCTTTTTGTGTGCTTCGTCCCTCGCTCCACAACGTTCCCAACTCACCAGCGAATCTCACCACTGTATGTATGAAACTCGATTTCTCACCAAGTCTCCCGTATTCATTTTCATATCTAACTCATGCATTTTTTCCCTGCTAGCGTGGTCCTCCACACTTATAGGTCCGGGCATGGAACAAGACTCGCCATGCCTACACCTTGGTACTCAAATTCAAGGGTCTGACAAACCACCCCCACCAGAAGAGCCCGATGCCTTCGTCGGCTTAGTGTTGTGGTACGCCCTAATCTGGTCCTCGAATTGCCACAATATGGTATCCTTTTCCCAACTCGCATCCACCTCACTGGTGCCTTTCCACTGGACTAAGTAATATGCCCTCTGTTTCATCTTACTATAGCCCTCTATTCGATGATCAAGGATTTTTTTTTATTTCCTTGTCAAATTGAACTTGAGTTACCGGTGATGCACGCTTAGCTTTCTTGCGTCTGCGATCGGCATCTTTCTGAAACTCTTTGAAGAAGCTCACATGGAATGTTGGGTGGATTTTTAGATGTTGCGGTAGCTTTAACCTGTAAGCTACTGCTCTAACTTTCTTCTTGATCTCGAATGGTCCATCATACCTTGGGATAAGGCCTTGATGAACTCACTTCTTCATGATTTTCTTCCAAATTTAGGGTGTCAGTTTCAGTAGCACCTTGTCCCCACCTTGGAACTCAACATCACGTCTCTTTTTGTCAGCATATTTTTGCATATGCCTCTGTGCCTTAAAAAGGCTATGCCTCGCTTGTTTAATCAACTCTTGCTTATCTCGAGCATAGTGGTAGGCTGCTGGACAACTTCCTTGGCTCCTCTGCTTGGCTATCTCATGAGGCGTCGTTGGTTGTTGCCCAAAAGCTATCTCTGTGGGGCTTAGACCTATCGATGATGAGCGGTGGGTGTCATAGCAAAACTGCACTACATCCAACAATTCAAGCCAATCTCTTTGGCTTACAGTCACGTAGTGCCGCAAATATTCCTCCAATAAGCTATTTACCCTTTCCGTTTGACTGTCTGTCTATGGATGGTTTGCTGTGGAGAATTTGAGTTCTGTTTCCATCATGTTTAGCAACACTATCCACAATCTTCCCGTGAATCTAGCGTCTCTATAACTCATAATGTCTTTCGGCAAACCCAAAAAATTTAACAACATGTTTGAAAAACATCTCAGTGGCCATATCAGTTGGGCACACTCGAGTAACAGGAACAAAGATAGCATACTTTAAGAACCTATCAACAATCACCATTATAGTGGATAGTCCCCTTACCTTTGGGAAGCCCATAATGAAATCCATTGACATTAACTCCCATGGGTGTTTTGGAATGGGCAAGGGTTGGAGCAAACCCACCTCCCTCCTTCTATCCGTTTTGTCCTGTTGGCACACTAAGCATGTGTGAACATAGGCCTCCCTATCTTCCATCAACTTGGGCCAGTAATAGGCTCTTGTCAGTAGCACGAGCATCCTCTTGACGCCTGGGTCACCTGCCCATAGTGGGTCATGGGTTTCCCTCAGAAACTGTTTTCGAAGTCCTCTAAACTTAGGCACAAACAGTCTGTCTCCCTGAGCATATAGCAACCCATCGTTGATCCAGTACCTTCGGATCAAGCCTTTGCTCACCTCCTCCATGAGTCGGGCATATTCGGTATCTTCCCCAGCTACCGATCTTATTTGCTCAAGTAAGTCACTCTAGACACTTGTCAGAGTAGCCACATAAGTTTGCACTTCTACGCGGCTTAGTGCATCAGCAATAATGTTTTGTTTGCCTAGTTTGTGTTCCCACACAAAATCAAACTCCACCACAAACTCTTGCCATCTTGCTTGTTTCGGATATAGCTTTTTCTGAGAGCAAAAATAGTTATTAGTGACATTGTTAGCAATTACTTTAAATTTTGTCCCAAGCAAGTATTGCCGCCATGTCCCTAGGCAATGGACAACAGTCGTCATCTCCATTTCATGAGTCGAATACCATTGCTTTGTATCCTTGAGTTTTCGACTCTCGAATGCCACGGGATGGCTATTCTGCACTAACACACCCTCGATTGCTCGATCAAAAGCATTTGTGACTACCTTGAATGGCTCTTCAAAGTTTGGTAGGGACAGTACTGGTTCTGAGGCTACTACCTGTTTTAATCCCTCAAAAGCCTTGTTGTATTCATCGGTCCATACCCACGGGCTATCTTTCTTTAACAAGTCCGTCAAAGGGTTGCTCTTGCTCGAATATCCTTTGATGAACCGTCTGTAATAGTTTGTGAGCCCAAGGAATGATCGCAATTTAGCAACTTTTCGTGGGGTTGGCCACTTCATGATGGCCTTCACTTTCCTTTCATCCATCCGTATCTGGCCGTTCCTGACCCAATGTCCTAAGAATGGCACTTCTGGCTTGCAAAACTCGCATTTTTTCTTCTTGGTGTATAGCTAGTGCTCTGGTAGCCGCATCAATAGTTGCCGCAAATGGTTTGCATGGTCGTCTAGGGTCTCACTAGAGACCACATTGTCATCCAAGTAGGTTAACACAAACTTGTCCAAAAACTCAAGCAACACGTCATTCATAAGATTGCAAAAGGTAGCGAGCGCATTGGTTAGCCCGAAGGGCATCACCATGAACTCATAAGAGCCGTACCTTATGATGCATGCAGTTTTTGCTTCATCCCCTTCAGCTATTCTGACTTGCCAGTATCCCAACCGCAGGTCTAACTTCGTAAAGTACTTGGCCCGTGATAACTGATCAAATAAGTCAGCAACGTTTGGTACTAGATATTTGTTCTTTACCGTTACCTTGTTTAATGCTTGGTAATTGACGCATATTCTCAGCGAGCCATCTTGTTTTCACTGGAATAGCACAGGTGTGCCATAAAGGGCCTTTGACGGCTGGATGAAACCTGCTTCCAACAGCTCATCTAGTTGCTTCCATAGTTCAGCTAGTTTCGATGGGGGCATTCGATATAGTGCTTGAGCAGGGGGTCTAGCACGCAGAATTAATCGATCATATGATCAACATTCCTCCTCGGAGGCAACGTCTTGGGGAGCTCCGATAGCATCATGTCGCTGAATTGCCTCAACACTTTAGTGATCTTGTTGGGCACCTCCACACCCTGATCTGGTTTTGCCTCAAATAGTGCTGCCACCATCGTCACTTCACCCTTCTGCTGTCTAAACTTAAGTTGCTTTGTAGATTGTAACCCAATCTGTTTCTTATCTACCAAAAACTCTCTTGCTGCATCAGTTCTGATTAGGCTTGGGGCTCGTTCATCAGCCATGAGTAGTCCACCTAAGTGGGGCATCACCGATGCCTTGGTTTATCTGAAGAATTATAGACCTAAGATAACATCAAAATCATTTAACTGAGTTATCATGAAGTTGGACATACCTTTCCATTTGCCTACTTCAAAAAACTGCCTTCGCCTTAACATTCACATCTTTGAACTTAACCGAGGCTGGAGAAAGCTTAAGTCTGAGCTTTCCCACTTCTCTTTCCATGATGAAATTGTTGGTAGCTCTCGTATCCAACATTGCCATTGCATCATTCCTGTCTACTTCACCAGGAGATAGATCAACCAATTTTGCAAGTTCTTGGGTGTGATCGCATTCAGCAACTGGATTGGATTCACCCGAGCTGTGGCATTCCCTTTTTTTTCCTCAGAGGAATCCTCTGCTATTATGAGCACCACTAACTTCTCCTTGTGAGGACAGTCGTGTGCTCTATGTGGCCCGTTGCATAAGAAGTAACCCCCTTAGTCCACATTCTTTCCTTTTCCTTTTAAAAGGGATGAGCCTTGAGGCTTACTGGACTTAGCATTCTTCTTTTTCTTGCCCTTACCATTGGGCTTTTTCATCTCTTTTCCAGCCTTCCCTTGTTTCTCACCTTTCTTTTCGGGAGCACCACCTGTGTACTTGAAATCCACTAAGCTGTCCGCCACGGAATATGCTGAGGGCAAGTCTTTGACACCTTGCCGCCTCAGTTCTGCTTGAGCCCACGGTTGCAAGCTTGATAGGAAGTTAAACAACCTATCCTCCTTTGACATGTTCTTGATGTCTAGCATCAGTGAACTGAACTCCTTGACGAAGTCACGCACTGAACCTGTCTGCTTCAAGCATTTTAGTTGTTCCCTAGCCATGAACGAGGTGTTGCATGTAGGAATTGCTCATTCAATTCCCTTTTGAGTGCCTCCCATGCATCAATGCTAGGCCTCCTCATGATGGCGTCATCCTGCATACGGGTGCACCACCATAACTTAGCATCACCAGATAAGTACATGGATGTGATCATTACCTGGTCATTTTTGGGCACTCTAGCAGCTTTGAAGTACTGCTCCATATCCCATAAGAAGTTTTCCAACTCCTTGGCGTTCTTCTCTCTAAAGAACGGCTTTGGTTCTAGCACCTTTAGCTTAGCCATTCTAGAGTCTGCCCCCTACTGTAGGGGTGTGGAAAGCCCTTTTTAGCAACCGATCTCGGTTTCAAGGCTTCTCATGGTCTCCTTAAGGTTTTTGATGTCCTCTTCCATTGAGGATTGTTGCTGGGCGATTGTCTCCATCAACTCAGCTAGCGTGCATGTCGATCCCTCCGTCAATGCAACAATGATCTCCTCCAATTGAGCCACACGCTCTCGCATTGACTCACTTCCTCCTGGCATGGGGCCTCGGCAGCGATAAGATCAACCACGAGTTTGAGAGAAAGTGGTGATCGAAACCGAGTTGTGGGATCAGTGCAACTCTAGTGTGATGGCGCTAGATGCGTCCACCTAACCAGCCCAACTTTCTAAGCCCGTGCTAAACAAAGAATAAGAGCCAACAATGCAAAGCGCAAAGTAAGAAGACGGTATTACGAGAACTCTTTCTCAACCTTTATTGAAGATAAAGGAACTCTTTACAAAAGAAGGGCCCCTCTCTAGGAGCACCCAAAGCCTTTAGCTACCCATACACTTGAATTTGTATTACTCGATGTGATTTCAAGTGAACCCAAGACCTTTTTTTATACTAGTTGAGGAGTGTCCTACTCAAACACTCCCTCTTAGTTATCCCACGTTTTTCGGATAGGCCACCCAATCTTGATCATGAATTTTTTATCCCATTGAGGCTCATCTTCAAAGTTTAGATAGCATCCTTTTCCCGCAAGGACTCTCCTTTAGTGAAGGATCTCATCTCCTTTGAAGTCTTCTCTAAGCTTTCTTATATGCTTTCAACCGGTTTGGATAGGCTTAAGGAGGTGGTTTCCGTTCAGGACTCTTTTCGAGCCTTATCTCCCTTGGCTTTCGAGATAAACATCCCTTTCTTATGCTCTATCGCCTTGATCCTCCTCTAGCCAATAGCCATATCCTTTTTTTATGGAATATCTTTGCTTGTTGGACTTTCCATCCATGCCAAGCTAGGTTCCCGGATTCTGCCTTGTGTTCCCGTCACTAGACATATTCGCACTGTCGTGTACTAGTGCTTGCTCTAGGCATCTCTGCTGCTTTCCCCTTAAGCGAGCTTATAGGTCTGTTTGTGTGCTTCGTCCCTCGCTCCACAATGTTCCCAACTCACCAGCGAATCTCGCCACTGTAAGTATGAAACGCGATTTCTCACCAAGTCTCCTGCATTCATTTTCATATCTAACTAATGCGTTTTTGCCTTGCTAACGTGGTCCTCCACACTTGTAGGTCTGGGCATGGAGCAAGACTCGCCATGCCTACACCTTGGTACTCAGATTCAAGGAGCTGACAGGTACCATCAAACAAACTATAACTGATTTAATGAGCCATTCGCAGTTTCACAGTCTAAATTAGTTCATACTTACACATGCATGGATTAATCTTTGAGACAAGCATATGACTACTGGCAGAATCAACTAGGTAGAATCCTTCAAGACATCGCGCCAACTAGGACCGAAGCGTACCACTTATCCTACACCTCTCAAGTCATTTCAAAATGTCGGACTAGAGTCAAGCTCAACAGGGTGTTCTTTCCCCGCTAATTCTGCCAAGCCCATTCCTTTGGCTGTGGTTTCATTGGATAGTAGACAGGGATAGTGGGAATCTTGTTAATCCATTCATGCGTGTAACTAATTAGATGACGAGGCATTTGGCTACCTTAAGAGAGTCATAGTTACTCTCGCCGGTTACCCACACTTGGTTAAATTTCTTCACTTTGACATTCAGAGCACTGGGCAGAAATCTCATTGCGTGAGCATCCACAGGGACCATCGCAATGCTTTGTTTTAATTAAACAGTCGAACTCCTCTGGTCCATACCAATTCTAAGTTGGCTGTTTAACGGCCGAGGAAGGTCCCCGAAGGAATCGTTCCCAGTCCGTCCCCTAGCCGACACGGGGTGACCCGCTGTCATCGCGAGAGCAGCTCGAGCAATCCACTGACAGTCGATAGGTTTGGGAATGGAATCCCGTGCCCAGCCCTCAGAGCCAATCCTTTTCTCGAGGTTACGGATCCATTTTTTTGACTTCCCTTGCCTACATTGTTCCATCGACTAGAGGCTATTCACCTTGGAAACCTGATGCAGTTATGAGTACGATCGGACCTACGGTGCTTTTCCAACTGCTGAACCCTACTTTCGGTTGAGCCGTTTCCAAGGTGGGCAGGCTATTAAACAGAAAAGATAACTCTTTTCCAGGCCCCTTCCGACATATCTGGACACCTTAACATTACCATCAGCCGCCACGTCCCGGTTCTAAAATTTTAACCAGATCCCCTTTCAAAGCTAGCGTCGAGGGGCTATCTAACGGGCTTCCCCCGTCTCTCAGGATCAATGAACCCATGTGCAAGTGCTATTCACATGGAACCTTTCCCCTCTTCAGCCTTCAAAGTTCTCATTTGAATATTTGCTACTACCAACAAGATCTACACCGATGGCCGCTCCGCCTAGCTCGCGCCCCGGGTTTTACAGTGACCATCGCGTCCTCCTACTCATTAGGGCTCGGCCCTTGCCCCAAAGACTGGGTATAGGTCCCGTGCTTCAGTGCCATCCATTTTCCAGGCTAGTTGACTCGGCGAGTGAGTTGTTACACACTCCTTAGTAGATTTCGGCTTTCATGACCACCGTCTTGCTGTCTTAATTGACCAACACCCTTTATGGGTTCTAGGTTAGTGCACAGTTGGGCATCGTGACCCAGCTTTCGTTCATCCCACATTGCCAGTTTTGCCTACTAAAAATGGCCCATTGGGAGCTTTCGATTCTGTGGGATGGCTCAACGAAGCAGCTGGCCCATACTACCTATTTAAAGTTTGAGAATAAGTCGATGACATTACGCTTCTGATGCCTTTAGTCATTGGTTTTACCCAATAGAACTTGCATCTGAGCTCCAGCTATCCTGAGGGAAACTTCGGAGGGAACCGGCTACTAGATGGTTCAATTAGTCTTTCAACCATATACCCAAGTCAGACGAACCATTTGCACGTTAGTATTGCTGCGAGCCTCCACCAGAGTTTCCTCTGGCTTCGCCCCGTTCAGGCATAGTTCACCATCTTTCGGGTCCCGATAGGCATGCTCGCACTCGAACCATTCTCAAAAATTCGAGGTTGATCGATGGTGCACCTGCGAGGGATCCCGCCAATCAACTTCCTTGCGCCTTACGAGTTTACTCGCCTATTTACTCACATGCATGTCACACTCCTTGGTCCGTGTTTCAAGACGGGTCGAATGGGGAGCCTGTTGGCCAACATTGGGAGTGCATTGCCAGCCATGATCTCGACAATGACCATCTTCGCTAGAGTATCAAAGGCTCAGGCTTCGGCAGTCATTGCGATCCGCGTCGGTCTGCACCATGAGTGGATCGGCGGACCGACTTGTGGTTGTTGCACATCCGATCGAGGTGCATCACTGGCCCCCATCCGCTTCCTTCTCGACAATTTCAAGCACTCTTTGACTCTCTTTTTGAAGTCCTTTTCATCTTTCCCTCGTGGTACTTGTTTGCTATTAGTCTCTCACCCATATTTAGCCTTGGATGGAATTTTTTGCCCTATTAAGGCTGCATTCCCAAACAACTTGACTCATCGACAGCACCTCGTGGTACGACAAGGTCTGGGTGACATTGGGCTCTCACCCTTTCTGACGCCTCTTTTTAGGGAACTTGGGCTCCGGTTCGTTGCTGAGGATGCTTCTCCATACTACAATTTGGGCGTCGAGGGTGCACGATTTTCAAGTTGGGCTTTTCCCGGTTCGCTCGTCATTACTAGGGGAATCCTTCTTAGTTTCTTTTCCTCTGCTTATTGATATGCTTAAACTCATCAGTTGGTCCCACCTGACCTGGGTTCGCATCTCGATTAATCGATCATTGGGTCAGTGAGCCGTGAGCGAGCGATGCGTGCACAAGGGAGCACGAGGCTTTCTCTACCATCGCCAAGCCGTGATGCAGCATCGCTCGAGGCTCTTTTTTAGGCCAACCATGAGCCGAAGGTGTATGGGAGGCCAACATTCGCCCCTATGATGGTCTCTCCCCTCCCAAAGGGATGCAGGGCGGTTGGGGGCGACAATGCTTGACACCCAGGCAAACGTGCCCTCGACCTGATGGCTTTGAGCATAACTTGCACTCAAAGACTTGATGGTTCACGAGGTTTTGCAATTCACACCAAGTATCACATTTTACTACATTTTTCATCGATGTAAGAGCCAAGATATCCATTGTCGAGAGTCATTTTAGACATCGTCTAGGGATGACACGACCGTCAGTCATGCAATGAGATCGGGGCGATTGGGGCATGCTTTTTCATTCGAGTTCCTTTGCGCATCCTAAGCTGTGGGTTTTGTTGTTGCGTGCAAGGCAGGACGAGGGGCTCGAGAGCCCTCCGCCCTGCCGGTGTGTTTACAATGTGTTCGCGGTTCGTTTCGCTAAGCGAGTTTTCGACAATGATCTTTCCACAGGTTCACCTACGGAAACCTTGCTACGACTTTTCCTTCCTCTGAATGATAAGGTTCAGTGGACTTCTCGCGACGTTGCGAGTAGCAAATCGCCCATGTCGCCGTGATCTGAACACTTCACTGGACCATTCAATTGATAGGAGCAACAGGCGGTGTGTAAATAAGGCAGGGACATAGTCAACGTGAGCTAATGACTCACGCTTACTAAGAATTCCTCATTGAAGACCAATAATTGCAATGATCTATCCCCATCACGATGAAATTTCAAAGATTACTCGAGCTTGTCGGCAAAGGCTATAAACTCGTTGAATACATCAATGTAGCGCGCGTGCAGCCCAGAACATCTAAGGGCATCACAGACCTATTATTGCCTCAAATTTCCTTGGCCTAAGCATCCATAGTCCCTCTAAGAAGCCAACCGTGGAAGGTCACCTTCATGTAGCTAGTTAGCAGGCTGAGGTCTCATTCATTAAAGGAATTTACAAGACAAATCACTCTGCCAACTAAGAACAGCCATGCACCACCACCCATAGAATCAAGAAAGAGCTCTCAGTCTGTCAATCTTTACTATGTATGGACCTGGTAAGTTTCCTTGTGTTAAGTCAAATTAAGCCGCAGGCTCCACTCTTGGTGGTGCCCTTCCATCAATTCCTTTAAGTTTCAACCTTGCGACTATACTTCCCCCAGAATCCAAAGACTTTGATTTCTCATAAGGTGCCAGCAGAGTCCTAAAAGCAACATCCATTGATCCCTAGTCAACATCATTTATGGTTGAGACTAGGACGGTATCTGATCGTCTTTAAGCCCCCAACTTTCATTCTTGATTAATAAAAACATCCTTGGCAAATACTTTCATAGTTGTTCGTCTTTCATGAAATCCAAGAATTTCACCTCTGACTATGAAATACGAATTTCTCTGATTGTCCCTATTAATCACTACTTGGATCCCAAAGGCCAGCAAAATAGGATCGAAATCCTATGATGTTATCCCATGCTAAAATATTCAGAGCGTAGGCTTGCTTAGAGCACTCTAATTTCTTCAAAGTAATAGCGTCAAAGGCACGACCCAGCCAATTAAGGCTAGGAGCGCATCACCGGCAATAGGGACAAGCCAACCGGTGCACACTGTAGGCAGACTGGCTGACCCATCCTAAGGTCCAACTACGATCTTTTTAATTGCAACAACTTAAATATACGCTATTAGAGCTAGAATTATTATGGCTGCTGGCACTAGACTTTCCCTCTAGTGGATCCTCATTAAGGGATTTAGATCGTACTTATTCCAATTACCAGACTCGAAGAGCTCGATATTGTTATTTATTGTCACTATCTCCCCGTGTCAGGATTGGGTAATTTACACGCCTCCTACCTTCCTTAGATGTGGTAGCCATTTCTCAGGCTCCCTTTTTGGAATCAAACCCTAATTCTCTGTCACCCGTCACCAGCATAGTAGGCATCTATCCCACCATTGAAAGTTGATAAGGCAAAAATTTGAATGATGCGTTGCCGGCATGATGGCTTTGCGATCCGTCGAGTTATCATGAATTATCAGAGTAATGGGTGAAGCCCATGTCGACCTTTTATCTAATAAATGCTGCCTTACAAAATTCAGGGTTTGTTGCACGTATTAGCTCTAGAATTACTACAATTATTCGAGTAATAGGTACCATCAAAAAAATTATAACTGATCTAATGAGTCATTTGCAGTTTCACAGTCTGAATTAGTTCATAATTACACATGCATTGCTTAATCTTTGAGACAAGCATATGACTACTGGCAGGATCAACCAGGTAACATCCTTCGAGACATCGCGCCAACTAGGACCAAAGCATGCCGCAAGGCTCCCTGAGGCCAAAGCTGTCGCGATCGTCGTTCAAAATCGATGGGACATGGGACAAATGCTTTTCCTTGATAGTCAAAGGCTGAGGCCACTTCTATCGTAACATTTTTCACACTTGAGGGGATGACCGAGCACCCGTGTCCCAAAGTCGTCGCATGCTGAAGCAAGCTGCGCTTGGAGCATAAGGCCCGGCTGAGGTTTCCACCCATGCTCGTGAGGGACATGGTGCAAAGACGGCTGACTCGAATCATCGAATTCCTTTTGTGAAGGCACAAGACCCAGGGTCCCGACGTCACCCACAAAAAGCCAACATATGGCTCAGGGTCGAGCTTGAAGCGACATCGTAGTTGACAGTTTGATGCGGGAGCATGGAGCTTGCCAATGTGCACGACTAGATCACCACTCACACACCGCACGTACAAATGGGCAGGAACAGCACCAAATGAGCTGCAAGCCGATGAGCAAAGGCCTATCGATCATGCAGGTCGTCGAGTGCCACCACACCCAAGCTGTTAGGCTCGAAATTGTTTCGATAGCGAGGGACAATTCTTCGATGGCAAGGGACCATCGATGAGGCCTTGGCAGTAGGGGTGTCATGTCGTGCCCAGGCTGGCCGTGTGGCTCGCTCGATGCTAATGGTCGATGATTGTATAATCAATCACACTCCACAATGAGTTCGCCTAGGTAAGCCTAAGCGTCGGGATCCTGCAACGAAGCACTCCACATGCTCAAAATTTCCCCCAGGGATTTGGCACTCGCGTAGCATGCATCATTGTTAGCTTCGCCGCCCATACCGTCGAGCTTGTCTAGCCACATCCCAGCTCATTATCCCATCATTTTTTTCATTTTGTTGCCCACATTTTCCAACATTTTCCCATTCCATTGGCTACTGATCGGGCATCCTACACTCTTCGGCTGACGTCATCGGCCGCCTGCCTGTCGGCGGTGGTGGTCGCCACAACCATGCACCACTGGTTGGATGGGCAAGGCAGCAAGGGGCCCTACCCATGCCATGGTCGCTGGGTTCCCCAAGCCCAGTGCTTGCCCATGTGGGATGGGCAGGGGGGGAGCACGCATGGCCCGTTGGCACCCAGCAAGCTAGGTGACCACCTCCCCCCCTAAAAAGTCTTAAATGAAATTTCACTCCCAGTCGGAGGAAACATTAATATGTCTGAGCCGTCATAATAAGTCTAAAAAATTATTTACTTGGAATTTTGAGCTCAAATTTTGTACATAAATGGAGAATAATCATATCTCCCACCAAAAAAAATTTCAAAATTTAATGGGTACTAAAATTTTTTAATGAATTTTCTATAGCTAAAAATTGAAAAAATCATCAAAAATAGCTCATCAATCAAAATGATCCCAAACTTTAGGGGCAGACTCCTCATGAATTACATAATTTATTTGAGTCATTTCGGGAACAATTTCATGATGGAAAGACTGTAAATTGACACAAATTTTGCAACTGATCATTACGACCAGCAAGCTGGGTTAGCTGTGCCTCTGCCTGTCCAGCGCACCTCCAGCCACCCCATGGCTGCCCTCAGGGTCTATCACAGCCAGGGGACATGGCCAAGCCCAGCTTGCCAATGAAATCAACACCCGCAGCATGTGCCGAGCCTCACAGCATGCTCGCGGCTAACTTGCATGGGGCGCCCCTGGCGAGGCTAGCGCCATGCCTGCCAGGGACTGCTGTGGCACCCTTAGCTCGAATGCCGGGCAGTAAGTCGAGGGGCAAGGATGAGGGGGACGGCTCGCGATGGGCGCCCGTGGCCTGCGGGCACGCCCACCGCTACTACACATTGGGTAAGCAGCCCATGCTATGCCTACTGGGGGCTACCAAGGAGTGCCTCCCATGCCTAGGGTTTGTGCGACATGGCTCTCTTGGCTCACTCGATGGGCACTATGTCAAGCGGCTAGGACGAGGGGCCTGGCTTGCGATGGGCACCAATGGCCTAGATGGCGTGCCCACCGTTGTTGCACGCTGGGCACTATATCATGGGGCTAACTTGCGATGGGTGCCCGTGGCCTGGCTGGTGCACCGCTGCCGCACGCTGGGCAAGCAACCCATGCCATGCCTGCTAAAGGTGGTTAAGGCATGCCTTCCGTGCCCCAAGTTCGTGCGACGTGGATCCCCTGGCTCGCTTGTCGGGCATAGGGATGAGGGTGCTAGCTCACGATGGACGCCCGTGGCCTGGTTGACGCGCCCACTGCTGTCGCATGCTGGGCACATAGCCCATGCCATGCCTGCTGGGGGCTTCCGAGGCATCTGTGCGACGTGGCTCCCTTGGCTCGCTCGCTGGGCACTAATGTCGAAGGGCTGGCTCGTGATGGGCACTCGTGGCCTTGCTGGGCGCCCACCGCTATCGCACGTTAGGCAAGCAGCCCATGCCATGCCTGCTAGGGGCTATCGAGGCATGCTCTCGTGGGTTCGTGCGGCATGGCTCCCCTAGCTCGCTCGCTTGGCACTACGTTGAGGGGGCTGGCTCGCGATGGGTGCCCGTGGCCTGCCTGGCGTGCCCACCGCTGCCACATACTGGGCAAACGGCCCAAGCCGCGCTTATTGAGGTCCATCGAGGGATGCCTCCCATGCCCAGCTCGTGTGCTGGACACTACGTTGAGGGGTAAGGACCACGGGGCTTGCTCACCATGGGCTCCAGTGGCCTGGTTGGCTCGCCCACCGCTGCCGCACGCTAGGTACTTGGCCCATGCCCTGCCTGCTGGGGGCTTCCGAGGCACACCTCCCATACCCAAGGACCGTGCGATGCGGCTTCCCTGGCTCGCTTGCTGGTTACAACATCGAAGGACAGGGACGATTGGGCTCGCTCGCGATGGACGCTAATGGCCCGGCTGAGGCGCCCACCGCTGCGGCATGATGGGTACTTGGCCCATGCCGTGCTTGGTGGTGGTTGCTGAGGCATGCCTCCAGTGCCCAAGGTCCATGCGACGCAGCTTCCATGGTTCGCACACTGGGCACTATGTTGTGGGGCGGGGACGAGGGGGCTGGCTTGCGATGGGCACCCATGGCTAGGCTGGCGCGTCGACTATTGCCGCACAATGAGTAAGCCCTTGTCGTGCCTACTGAGGGCTGCTGAGGTATGGCTTCCGTGCCCAGGGTTCGTGCGACGCAATCACCTTGGCTCGCTCGCTGGCCACTGCGTCGAGGGGCAGGCACGACGGAGCTGGCTCGCGATGGGCGCCCGTGGCCCAGTTGGCGCACCCACTGCTGTCGTACATTGGGCAACCAGCCCTTGCCATGCCTACTTGGGGCTACCAAGGCATGACCCCCGTGCCTTGTATCCGTGCGATGCGGCTCCCTTGGCTCCCTCGTTGGGCACTACGTCGAGGGTCAGGGACGAGGGGGCTGGGTAGTGATGGGCACCACTGGCCTTGCTGGCACGCTCACAGCTGTCGTATACTGGGCACTTGGCCTTTATAAGGGGCTGCCGAGGCGTGCTTCCCATGCTTAGGGTCTGTGCGACGCGGCTCCCCTGGCTCGCTTAGTAGGCACCATGTCCAGGGGCAGGGACGACGAGGCTGGTTCGCGATGCGCGCCAGTGGATGTGTCGGGCACACCCAACGCTGCCACTCGCTAGGCACTTGGCCGATGCCATGTCCACTGGAGGCTGCCGACGCGTGTCACTCATGCCTAGGGTTCGTGCCACATGGGTCACCTGGCTTGCTGGTTGGGCATTATGTCGAGTGACAAGGACGAAGGGGCTGGCTTGCGATGGGCAGCCGTGGCTCGGCTGACGTGCCTACTACTGCCGTACGCTGGACAAGCAGCCCTTAGCATGCCTGTCAGGGGCTAACGAGGCATGACTCCCGTGCCAAGTGTCCGTGCGATGCGGCACCCCTATCTCGCTCGCTGGGCACTACGTCGAGGGACAGCGACGATGGGTTGGCTCGCGATGGGTGCTAGTGACTTGGGTGGCGTGCCCACCGCTGTGGCATGTTGAGCACTTGGCCCATTCCTTGACTGCTGGGGGCTGCCGAAACGTGCCTCCCGTGCCCAGGGTCCATGCGATGCAGCTCCCCTAGCTTGCTTGCTTGGCACTGCGTCGAAGGTCAGGGACGAAGGGGCTGGCACGCGATGGGCACCCATGGCCGAGTTGGCGCGCCCACCGCTGCAGCACGCTGGGCAAGCAGCCCATGCGATGCCTGCTGGGGGCCGCCAAAGCATGCCTCTCGTGCCCGAGGTTCGTGCAACGCAGCTCCCCTAGCTCGCTCGTTTGGCACTACGTCGAGTGTTTGGGACCAGGGGGTTGGCTCGCGAAGGGTGCCTGTTGCCTGGCTAGCACGCCCACTGCTGCCGCACGCTGGGCAAGCATCCCTTGCCATGCTTGCTGGGGGCTGCCAAGGCATGCCTCCCTTGCCCAAGGACCGTGGGACACGGCTCCTCAAGCTTGCTCCCGATGGGCGCTAGTGGCTCGTTTAGCGGGCCCATCGCTACCGCACGCTGGGAACTTGGCCCATGCCATGCCTGCTGGACGCTGCTGCCGAGTGCCTCCTATGCCCAAGGTTCGTGTGATGCAGCTCCCCTGGCGCACACACTGGGCACTACTTCGAGGTTCTAAGACGACGGGGTAGGCTCGCGATGGGTGCCAGTGGCCTGGCTGGGTTGTCCGCCGCTACCGCACGCTGGGCATTTGGCCTAGCTGGTGCCCCCACCGCTACCGCACGCTGGGCAAACAACCCTTGCCGTGCCTACTGGGTGCTGCCAAGGCATGCCTCCTGTGCAAAGGGACTGTGCGATGCAGGTCCTCTGGCTCGCTTGCTGGGCACTATGTTGAGGGGTAGGAACAGGGGGGTTGGCTCGTGATGGGCACCCATTGCCTGGTTGGAGTGTTGACCACTGCAGCACGATGGCCTTTGCTATGCCTGCTAGGGGCTGCCGAGGTATGCCTCACTTGCTAGTGCAATCGTCGTCGCACGCTGGGCACTTTGCCCATGTCGTGCCTACTGGGGGCTGCCAATGAGTACCTCCCATGCCGAGGGTTTGTGCAACATGGCTCCCCTGGCTCGCTCGCTGGGCACTATGTCGAGGGGTCGGACGACGGGGCTGGCTCGCGATGGGCGCCAATGGCTTGGCTGGGGCACCCACCATAGCCGCACGCTAGGCACTTGGTCCAAGCTATACCGATTGGGGGCTGCTGATGCATGCCTCCCATGCCAAGGGTTCATGCGACGCATCTCTCCTGGTTTGCTCGCTGGGCACAACGTTTAGTGTCACAGACGAGGGGTTTGCTTCGCGGTGGGTGCCCGTGGCCCGGCTAGCGCCCCTACCGCTGCCGCACTCTGGGCAAGTAGCCCTTGCCGTGCCTGTTGGGCTATGCCTGGGCATGCCTCCCATGCCCAGGGTCCGTGCGACGTGGCTCCCCATGGCTCGCTCGTTGGGCACCATGTCAAGGGACAGGGACGATGGGGCTAGCCTGCGATGGGCGCCCGTGGCCTGGCTATCACACACACTACTGCCACATGCTGGGCAAGCAGACCATACTGTGCCTATTTGGGACTGCTGAGGCATGCCTCTCATGCCCAAGGCCCGTGAGACGCGGCTTCCATGGCTCGCACGCTGGGCACCATGTCAACGGGCAGGGACGAGGGGGCTGGCTCGCGATGGGCACCCATGGCCTAGCTGGAGTGCCAACTGCTGCAACACGATGGGTAAGACCTTGTCGTGCTTGCTGGGGGCTGCCAAGGTATGGCTCTAGTGGCCAGTGTACGTGCGACACGGTCCCCTTGGCTCACTCACTGGCCACTACGTCGAGGGGCAAGGACGAGGGGGCTGGTTCGCGATGGGCACCCGTGGCCCGGCTAGCGCGACCACCGCTGCCGCACGCTGGACAAGCAGCCCTTGGCATGCCTGCTAGGGGCTACCGAGGCATGGCTCCCGTGCCCAGGATCCAAGCGACGCGGCTCCCCTGGCCTGCCCGCTGGGCACTACGCCGAGGGTTAGAGACGAGGGTGCTGGCTCGCAATGGGCGCTAGTGGCCTGGCTGGCACGCCCACCGCTGTCGAACGCTGAGCACTTGCCCATTCCGTGACTGCTGAGGGCTGCCGATGTGTGCCTACTGTTCCCAGGGTCCGTGCGATGCGACTTCCCTAGCTCGCTCGCTTAGCACTACGTCGAGGGTCAGGGACGAGGGGGCTGGCTGGCAATGGGTGCCTGTGGCCGGGCTGGCGCGTCGATTGCTGCAGCACGCTGGGCAAGCAGCCCATGCCATGCCTGCTGGGGGCTGCCGAGGCATACCTCCTATGCCCAAGATCCGTGCAATGCGACTCCCCTGGCTCGCTTGCTGGGCACTACGTCAAGGGGTAGGGACGACAGTGCTGGCTCGCGACAGGTGCCCATGGCCTGGCTGGTGCGCCCACCGCTGCAGCACACCGGGCACTTGGCCCATGCCGTACCTGCTTGGGGGCTGCCGACGCGTGCCTCCCATGCCCAAGGTTCGTGCGACGTGGCTCCCCTGGTTTGCTCGCTGGCCGCTACATCGAGTGTCAGGGACGAAGGGGCTGGCTCGTGATGGGCGTCGATGGCCAGGCTGGCGTGCCCATCGTTACCTCAGTTGGGCAAGCAGCCCATGCTGTGCCTGCTGGGGGCTGCCGAGGCATGCGTCCCGTGCCAAGGGTCCATGCGACGCGGCTCCCTCACTCACCTACAAAGAACTACGTCAAGGTGTAGGGATGATGGGGCTGGCTAGCGGCAGGTGCCCATGGACTGGCTGGTGCGCCAACCGCTATCGCACGCTAGGCACATTTGTTCCATGCTGTGCCTGCTGGCGGCTGCCGAGGCATGCCTCTCGAGCCCAGGGTTCGTGCGACATGGCTCCCTTGGCTCGCTTGCTGGGCACCATGTCGAGGTGCAGGGATGAGGGGACTGGCTCGCGATAGGAGTCAGTAGCCTGGCTGGCGCGCCCACCTCGGCAGCACGTTGGGCATGCAGCCCATGCCGTGCCTGCTGGGGGCTACCGAGGAATGCCTCCCGTGCCAAGGGTCCGTGCCACACGGCTCCCTAGCTCTCCCACTGGGCACTACGTCGAAGGGCAGGGACGACAGGGCTGGCTCGCGATGGGCGCCAGTGGACTGGCTGGCATCCCACCGCTGCCGCACGCTGGGCACTTCGCCCATGCCATACCTGTTGGGGGTTGCCAACGCGTGTCTCCCGTTCCCAGGATTCTTGCGATGCGGTTCCCCTGGTTTACTCGGTGGGCACTACACTGAGTGTTAGGGACGAGAGGCTAGCTCGCAATAGGAGCGAGTGGCCTGGCTGAAGCACCCATCGCTGCCGCACACTAGGCACTTGGCCCATGCCGCGCTTGCTGGGGGCTGATGACGCATGCCTCCCATGCCTATGGTCAGTGCAACGCGGCCCCCTTGGTTTGCTTGCTCAGTGTTACGTCAAGTGTCAAGGACGATGAGGCTGGCTCACGATGGGAGCCCGTGGCTCGGCTGGCACGCCCACAGTTGCCGCATGCTAGGCAAGTTACCCATGCCATACCTGCTTGGGGCTACTAAGGCATGCCTCCCATGCCTAGGGTCCATGCGACGCGGCTCCCTTAGCTTGCTCGCTAGGCACTACGTCGAGGGTCAGGGACGAGGGGGCTAGCTCATGATGGGCACCCGTGGCCTAGCTGACGCACCGATCATGGCAGCACGCTGGGCATGCAACCCATGCCGTGCCTACTCAGGGCTGCCTAGGCATGCCTTCTATGCCCGCGATCTGTGCGATGTGGCTCCCCTGGCTTGCTTGCTGGGCACTACGTCGAGGGTTAGGGACGAGGGGCTGGCTCACGATCGATGCCACGGCCTGGCTGGCGCGCCCGCTGCTGCTTCATGCTGGGCACTTGGCCCATGCCGTGCCTACCGGGGACTGCCGAGGCGTGCCTCCCGTTCCTAGGGTCTATGCAACGCGGCTTCCCTGGCTCCCTCGCTGGGCACTACGTCGTGGGACCAGGACGACGGGGTTGTCTCTTGATGGGTGCTAGTGTCCTAGCTAGCGCACCCACCACTGCCACACGCTGGGCACTTGGCCCATGCTATGCTTGCTCCAGGTTGCCAACGTGTGCCTCCCGTGCCCAGGGTTTGTGCAACGTGGCTCACCTGGCTGGCTCGTTGGGCAGTAAGTCGAGGGGCAGGGACAAGGGGGCTGGTTCGATATGGGCACCCGTGGCCTGGCTGGCACGCCCACCGCTGCCACGCGCTAGGCAAGCAACCTTTGCCATGCCTGCTGGGGGCTGCCGAGGCATGCCTTTCGTGCCCAGTTTCTGTGTGACACGGCTCACCTCACTCGCTCGCTGGTTGAGTCACATATTGCGCACTTACTACTTGTTTTATTAGTTTAGAAATATGATTTATGGTATGTTTTATTGACTCATTTTATATTTTTGTATTAGGGCTCAAAGGTTAAAGCGGGGTACCGCTTTTCCAAATCCGAAGAAGTTACCATCAAACTCCTGGAATTTACAATCGTTAAGATTAAAAGAGTTTATTTAAATTCAATGCAATTTAGGAAAGATTTGATGAAAAAAAAAACTCTTTTAAAAAAGGATTTAAAGGTGCGAATCCAACATTAAGCCTTTTATAATAATAATCTGATTCTCTTTTTTTTTTTTTTTTTAGTTTTTCAAGTTAAGAGTTTATAACTTAATAAGAGAAGTTTTGTAGTTTATGTTTTTTTTCTAAAATAGAACTATTGTAACTAAATAGTTGTGACTTCAATCCAGAGATAGAACTCAAAAAAAAAAAAAATTGTTCTTTATCATCTTATTTTCATTTGTTAATTATTTAATATAATTTTAAAAATCTATAAATTTATTTCCATTTGCATAGCTTTGTATTAATTTATCAAACTAATTAGGGATATGGGGGGGGGGGGCGGGGAACGTATTATACAAAATAAAGTTTTGATTTCTATCATAATTCATGCAGAGATGTATGCAGTTGAGGCAGGCTAACAGACCAGTAGACTTGAACCTTGTTCTTACATGACCCAATCAATTCGATCAGGCACTTGCCATCTATTTTCATTCTTCAACTCTTTGACAACACGAAAAAACCATTGTTCAACTCTTTAACAATATGAAAAAACCAAAAGCTTTGCCCTCCTTCTCTATCTATCCAAGGGATGGAAGGGCGGAGACCTTTGGTGTCCCCTCTAGTCAATAAGCTTTTCAGCACTTTGAATTCGATATGAATTTTTTTTTTTCAAAATATTAGATTATGTATCAAAAGAGTAGTATGAGATAAGGGGGATTTTCAATTTTATCTTAGCTATTGTGGGCCCATTTCAGCGTCACAAACCTTTTTTCACACCGAAAGGCTATTAAGAATATTTGTGTTATGAAAAAGTACAAAAAAAAAAAACTTTAGGATTGCTGAATCACAGATGAAATAAATAAAATAAATATATAAAGCAACGGGATCATCAGAGTATTTTTTTTTAACTCTTCTGAGAAAAAGAAGGGTGGTAATTTGCGGATCCACTCTTTTTCCTATTCAAAGATCAGCCCTTTGTCTCTATGTTTTCACATTGAGAATTTTTTGCAGATGAAAAGATGTCAAAGGGGCTTCTTACTTCCCAAATAGATCCTCTACATCTATATATAAACTCTGGTTTATTAAGAATACACAAGAAAAGCACTTCGAATTGTTGATTCGTCACTAGAGATGACTTAAAACCAATAGTTAATTATCTAATGGATTTTTCCGTTCTAATACTCCATCTGAGAGTTATCAGTATTTATCAAATCTATTCCCATCTAATGGAACACTATTGGATCAAATGATAAAGATATTGTTGAGAAAAAGATGGCTTTTCTTGGATGAAATGAAAATTAGATTCATGTAATAGGAGAAAGGTTCCTATTACTTAACCGAAATTATTTATTCGTTGGGACAATAATCCATGGGAGGACTAATTTAAGGATGAGGAATTAGCACACCGACTCGCTTTCTTCCTTCCCCTTCTTATTCTTAGTCTAAAGGAAACCTTTTTTTAAAGAGTGTTGCAAAATAGAAAAGAGGTATTTTGAAATTTACATGAGACTTGGTCCCAAATTCTAACTAAATTCTAATAAGTATTATCATTATTAATAATTTTTAATAAAAAATACATTTCTAAATAGAATAGATTTTTAACTCTATTTAGAAATAGGTATTAGAAATAGGTAAATTGAATTTAATTATTTAGTTTATATTAAATAATTAAATAAATTATTGCAAAATTTATGAGATTATAATGATCAGTACCTCTGATCCGATTAAATTTTGAATAATCAAGAATCCCACTTTTTTTTATCAAAAAATCTGAACTAAAGAATTTGTGTCTCACTTGATCATTATTCACTCAGTAGCTAAAAATATACCTTCGTTCGACAGAAAGAGAATTCGAATTTATTAGCAAAGAGGCGAAGAAATCAATTTATCATTCCATTCCAATCAATTTAAGAACAAAAGAAAGAACTAATGTCATGTTCAGGCATCTCAATTGAAATACCCATAAATGGTACTTTTTGTAGAAATAGTATTCTTGCTTTTCTTTACGATCCTCGATACAAAAGAAAGAGTTCAGGAATTCTTAAATATGGGACTATGGGGGCGCATTCAATCATTAAAAAAGAGGATGTGATTAAGTATCGAGGAGTGAAAAAATTTAAGACAAAATACCAAATGAAGGTAGATCGATTTTTTTTTCATTCCCGAGGAAGTGCATATTTTACTCGAATTTTCTTCCATAATGGTATGAAATAACAGTATCATTGGAGTAGGTACACGAATCACTTTAAATACAAGAAGTTAAGTAGGTAGATTTGTCCGAGTGGATAAAAAAAAAAAGATATTGAACTTAAAATCTTTTTTGGAGATATCCATTTTCTAGGAAAGACAGATAAGATATCCCGACACAATGGCATCTTGATACCTCCAGGAAGGCAAAAAACATACTCTAAGGAATCAAAAAAATTGAACAATAAAGAGGCAAAACATAATCAACTTGAGTTTGGGACAACTATTCGAAATCTTAGTGAAAGACAGGATTTGTTATCTCATGTTTGCTTTTCACGAAAAAAATACCAATTGAAGTGGAGGGTTTCTTCAAACAACAAGGAGTTGGGTCAACTATTCAATCAAATGATATTGAGCATGTTTCCCATCTCTTCTCAAGAAACAAGTGGGCTATTTCCTTGTAAAAATGTGCTCAATTTCATATGTGGCAATTCCACCAAGATCTCGTCATTAGTTAGGGAAAGAATCTGCACAAATTGTTTTTTTTTTTTTTGTAGGAATTTTGATAGATTGGGCTCAGCAAAAGGGCTTAGGTCACATTTTATTCATGAAATGGGTTGGATTGCTATTAATCTAGATACAGTAAAATAATTCTATTAAGTTTAATGTACTTATTCGATCTAATAAGTATAAGTACCTTGTGTCAGAATTAAGATATTCTATGGCTCGAATCTTTAGTATTCTCTTATTTATTACCTATATTTACTATTTAGGCAGAATACCGTCACCAATTTTTATTAAGAAACTAAAAAGAACCTCAAAAATGGAAGAAAATGGGGGGGGGGGGGGGGGGGGGACTAAATAGGACCACGAGGTATCCACCGAAGAAGATCCTTTTCCTTCTCTTTTTTTAGAAGAAAAGAAGGTTCCAAACAAAATTGATGAAATAGAAGAGATCCAAGTGAATGGAAAGGAAAAAAAATATAAGGATGATGGATTTGAATTAATCAACATACAAAGGGCATGCTATCGACAAATATACTATGTTTTGTTATTCTAAGTGGTTATTCTATTTTGGGTAATGAGAAACTTCTTATTCTTAACTGATTAATAGTTTGAGATCATTCCTATTTAGAATTTTTCTATAAATAGAATCATTTATGATATAAGCGGTAATCCTAGATATATTACCAATTGGGTTTTTGCTAAATGGAGTTTGGATACTTCATTTTATTGGTCCAACCAAGTCAAAGATAAATCATTCTAATTGAAAATATTAATCTGAATACCCCAAAAAATGGATCTAATTACACTTTATTGCACTTCGTGCTACAAATTTTTGATAATAAAATCAATCTTTTTAGGCGAAACAGAGGATATCTCGATCGAGAGAGAGAATGGAGAAATCCCACATGGCCCAATATATCTAACAAGTAGCATTGTATGTCAATCCAAGGTGCATCTTCCTCTACAGGACTTTGAAAAGGTACATTTGGAACACCAATAGGCATTAAATGAAAGAAAAAAGAATTAAGGGCAACATAAAAAGGGTAAAAGAATAAGTTTGATTATTTCTACATGTTAATAACATTCCTTTGATACTTCCAAAAGTCTTACTGCGTGTGTAGTTTGCTTATACTTAATCTTTACCAATTCCACTATAAATCATGTAAGAACTTGTTATAAGCAGATTTTTTAGAGTATTTCATCAATAGTGTTAGGTTAGAGTCTTCTTTTTTTTTTCTTTTGTTGACTCTGCACCAGTGATTTCACTATTATTAATGAATAACAATGGAATAATTTCTTTATATTAATAGAAATAGGGGACATAATTCACATGGATATAATAAGTCTCACTTGGGCTGCTTTAATGGTAGTCTTTACATTTTCCCTTTCACTTGTAGTATGAGGAAGAAGTGGACTCTAGAGGTACTATTAAATGAGTTAAGAAATCAAACTGTATCAATTGTTTTCTAGATTGTTCTGCAAATCGTATTCTATCTGAAAATTTTTGTTTGATTTTTTGAATTAATTTTTTCTTGTTTGTGTTCTGTAAATAAAGAAAATCTTTTTTCTATTGAAAATGATTTTCTATTAAGTGTATCTATTATCTATTTAAATTCGTCACAATCAGTATTAAGAAGTATACTATAAATCTTATTTCTCGAAACCCTTCCTATGTTATTTTTCATATAAGCTTGAGTTATGGTTGGTAGTGAAAGAAATTTTTTTATTTTTTCACGGTGGGGTCCGTGCAAGAACGGATCATAAATTTTAGAAAAATATTCTTTTTATTACAAAATTGAGTCCTTTTTTGGAGTATATTAAGAATAAGAGATCCTTTGTCTAAAGCTTCAATTTAATTTAAAAATTTGTTCTTCAAATTGCTCTCTTTTTGCTCATTGGTAAAATCTAATGATTATAGAATGGTACTTTTTCTCTTGTGAATAAAGGCATATTTTTTTGTATCATTTTCCAAAAAGTTGACAAACTGAGTGGATATGTAAAAGATTTCCCAATGAATCCATTGCGTTGATTCTAAATCACGCACAAGATGGGCAGATGTCAAAGATGCTGAATTGGTTTCTTTTTCTACTTTTGTTACTCTATTT
This sequence comes from Moringa oleifera, assembly GCA_021397835.1. Lineage (NCBI taxonomy): Eukaryota > Viridiplantae > Streptophyta > Magnoliopsida > Brassicales > Moringaceae > Moringa > Moringa oleifera. Next base: position 216,942 of record JAJFZO010000152.1, read on the forward strand.
TTGTCAATGCGGCTTATAATAATTGATCACTTAGTATTAGTAAAAAGGATCTTGAACTAAGAAATAAATTCTAAAAGCTAAAAAAAGGTATCTTGAGTAATTGCAATAATCGGATTCATTGATATTCCTGATACAATAGATGCTATCGCACATACAACACTTAGTATTACTAAAAGGGATCTTGAACTAAGAAATAAATTCTAGAAGATAACTAGAAGCTAAAAAAAAGTATCCTGAGCAATTGCAATAATCGGATTCATTGATATTCCTGATACAGTAGATGCTATCGCACATATAATCATACTCAATTCGATGGAATTGTTTGATTTTTAGGAGAAGAAGTTTCCACAGGGAATAAATGGGAAGATCGAAAAATTGAAAGAAAAAAGAATTTTTTAGTTAGATGCATAGAAGTAGCTAAGCATTTATGTTATGAAAAAGTACAAAAAAAAAAACTTTGAGATTACTGAATCACAGACAAAATAAATAAAATAAATATATAAAATAACAGGACCATCATAGTTTTTTTTTTTTTGAAACTCCCTTGAAAAAAAAAAAAGGTGCTAATTGGATCATTTATTGATCTGGGTCTATTAGAGTTCGTATCCGGTGAGAAATACTTTTAAAAAATCAAATACATACTTATGATGCTTTTACAACATTGTACCTTCAAAATTGGGGGTTGTTATTTCCCGTTTTACTCTTAATCACTAGTGGGAGTGATTTTGAGATCAATATGATTGAATACTTGAAATGCATGCAACAGCTTGATGCCAACTTAAACTCCTTTTTCCCGTTTAAAAAAAGAGAGGAAAAAATGAATGCTAATTCTAATCAAAGGTACAAGTTTCTTACAAGATTACACTAATCTTTGCAAACGTAGTCTTTTTCATACATATGAATCTAAAATAGATGATGCAGATGCATTGAAAAACTTTTAAATTTGAAACTGAAATTGCTAGAAATGCACATAATGACTCAAAAGGATCTGGGAGGATCCTTTACAAAGAAAGTCCTGTTTTTCCTAAGAAAGGAAACTTGATTAAGTACAAACTCTTGAAAATTTCCAAAGACAAACAAGCCACTGGTAGAATCGCATTTTTGCACTTCGTTAATAATCTCAGATACTTTTAATTCAGATTATCTGCGATGGGATAAGGAAAAGGCTTAAGGGGCCAAAACGAAGATAACACCCCGTGCCCAGCAGATCGTGACTTCAGTTCAAAAATCACATTTCAAGGAGGAGCTGTCTTTGGTGGCATCCATAGCAAAACTTACTTTCTTCTTACTCTTATATACAAATTGAAATATATCTTGTTAAATAGATAACTTTTTCTGTTTAAAAATGCTATAAAAAAAATCTACTTCACAGTGGATTAATCCATGAGGCCTTCCAGTTGAGGACACAAAAAAAAAAAAAAAAAAACTTTTTAATGCCTTTCGGAGAATTTAAACCTCGAACTTATTTTATAAACCAACGTTTTCTTACTGGTCAGTTGAACCAATCAAAATTATATGAAATCAATTTTTGAAATAAATGAAAAGAAAATCTACTCCGAAGCCAAGTAATAAATCTTAACAAGTAGACCAACACTTTACATGAACATCTTTTAACTGACAAATTACAAATCAACAAAAGATAATCTAATTCACTATTGCTTTAAGAAAGAGCTAAACCATACCCAACCCACTACACAATTTTTCCTTGATAACTCATGCCTCTTTAATTCTATGAAATACAGCCAGCTTACATATAAACACATTAAATTTTCTAATGATATCCTACGCCAGAAATCTTATTATTATTTTTTTTTTGTTTTACTCATTTGTCTTTTTTGCCATTGGCATCTCCACAGACAAATATATCTAGCGTGTAGTTAAATATGTCAGACAGCTACTGTGATGAAGAATGAGCAGCAGAAACTGCACCTTCCTGGCCAAGATCAGAGTTGACAGATGCATCTACCTTCAGTGCAGGGATCTCCAGTGTAGGTACAATCGGAGGTCTCATTCTTCCTGTAATGGTCATCTTTAATCCTTCCGTAGTGTGAATTGTTGCTCCAGTAGTCATCTCAACCTGCATAAAGGACAAGTTTTTCCAGCCTTACAAAATTTAGTATCTGACAAGTTCATTCACTACTCAAACAAACTACATTAGACTAGAAAAATTTAGAGATGCTCAATGCGAAATCAATCAGTCACATAGTGGACCAGCTTCATGATGGGCTATGTTCTAATTACATTAATATTATTAAGTACCGAGTCATGTCATGTCATTTGAAGCTGCACTTGTCAGCCAACTATAGAATAGTGATCAAGGTTCTACTAAATTACCTGACATTTTGCCTACTAACTAAACAAGACATGGAGAGCTACAGTTGACTTACCGGAGGAGCTCCAAGAGCCATCTGGAAGTCAAATCGGCGAACAAGCATTGCAACTGCTACTACAGTCTGTAAATTAAGTAATTACAATATTTGGTTAGGTAATACAGGTAAGAAACGCTTGTAATGACAACATCCAAGTATGTCATTCAATTCGTGCCCTACAGTAGAGTCCTAATTCCGGTCCTACAATAGGGTCCTATATCAATCCACCATTTGCTTATGAAAAGATTACCTCAAATGAAGCAAACATGTCTCCTATGCATTTTCGGGGCCCTCCACCAAAGGGCAAGTAACTGAAAAAACAACTAGCAGTATTATCGAAGTGAAAAAAGAAAAAAAAAACATAAAATATTAGAGACAAGACCATCTAATTCCACCTCCAGTTGCATAGAATAGCCATGAGTATTTTAGTTTACAAACAATGAGTGACACTACTGTCTGTTCTAGCCATTATTGATTGCAAAAGCATGAATTTGCCAAATTATAACAACTAAGAATTCACTCCACATATGCTGCTGTCAATGGTCTAATGCTTATTCGAAGAGGCCATTTTATTCTGAGGTTCACTGTCCCCTTCTGCTCTGATCTGGCAACATATGGCACCTGAGCTCAAAGCTAAGGTAAGATCTGATTAGATCTGATCAGTTCAAATTCCATAGATTCAGTAGATTCCTGATGCACAAGGCAAAAAGCTGGTTGAAGCCCCCAAATGGGAAGCTACCAAATGTGAACCTACCAAATGGCAATTAGTAGTCCTGCTGCTGGCTATTATTCAAAAAGGAAATCCTAGATTAATGTTTGGCTTCCCAAAATGAAACCAAACAATCTCTGTAGACAACAATTTTGGCATTCCAGACAACAGGGTTGAAAAGTGAAAGGGTGCAGCTAAAGAACCTGATGAACAACATTGTCTCAATTGAAAAGAGCTCCTGATATCTTGTTTCTCTCATTTTCAACGATAAGATCACATGACAAAGAATAATATATTAATCAAATTCATCTATAAAACTTACTCAGACACAAACAAACAACTGAAAAATCAAATTCCTCTTTCCCATTTATGCCGATTCCTCCTCCCCCTCTGCCCCAAGCCATCCACCCTTTTTGACCATTCCAAAGATATTTAAGTCCATACTACAACCTCTCATGTCTTGAGAACATGGACAGCTAATTTCCTTATCCATTACAATATCTCTATCAAGCATCTTACTACCAGTAATCCCTCTTCAGAAGCCACAACCCTCCACTTCCCTAACCCTTCCAGGCTGATCCATGAGAATCAAGAGCATGAAGTGCAAAGAATTGGACATCAATGGGAAAAACAGCTGTCAAGATGATGCAGTATGTTTCTTGTCCGGAAGGATAAATCAAACATAGGAAGACTGGAATGAGAAGAGGAAGAATGAAGTACAATGAATTCATGGAATTCTATCACTTACATCAGCACAGGAAAATGACAACTGCACTCCTATATCTAATCAAAATAATAATAGAAATATGCATTCCTCCCTACATACTACCAAACTAAATAAGCTACACTCAGAAGAGGTGGAAATATGGGGATATCAAGGGGACTTCCACAAGTACTTTTAATTTTACTTGTTTCCTTTAGAATGTGCATAGAAAATTTTAGTTGCATTATAATCAAGATTGTGATGAGCTGGGTGATCAAGCCCAGAACTTCACAGCCAAGGCCTGAAAGAGCTCTGCCCGTCAGCTCTTTCAGCAAAAGGCTGAACTGGTCCAGCCAGGCATAAAAAGGGTCCACTGCCCAAGCCACAGACTCGGCCATCCCACCTTATGTGGGCTGGCCATAAGGGCTCACCTTTTGACCCCTTATTTTTTACTTTCAACAATGAAAAAAAAAGAAACTTAAGAAAAGAAAACATAAGTTAAACTAAAAACTAAAAGGTAGATTAAAGTTTTATTTTAAAACACTGAATGTTATTGATTAAAACATCATAACTAACAATTACATAAAAATAAAAAAATTTTTATGAGGCCATCAAATCCTAAACAATGTACCAAAATAACTAAGCAGTCATGCACATAATACAACTAAGGAAAGGGCTCCCTACTGTAACAAGGATATATGTTGGTCCTATGCAACTTAACTTGTGATGGGCTTAGGGTATCCCCAGCTAACCAGCCAAACAACCCAGAAGCATAAGTCCACAAGAAAAGTTGGGACACTTAAGCAACAAAAGGCACAAAAGTAAGTTACAGAAAAACACTTCCAACCTTTACTTCGCTAAATTCACAAAGGACTACAGTTAACCAACTAAGGTCTTTACCGCAGAACCAAGCTCTTTCTTGCTCTCTCCCCAACACACTGGGCTTGCCCATGCACTATTCACTCTGCCTCAATGTTGCACAAAGCCCCCAGCATCCCTATTTAATCATAAAAGAGAGTTACATTTTTGTGGCTCTCTCTAAAATTAAGCAAATTGTCATGCAGAACACCAACTATGTACCAAGGTTGTATTGGTGAATCAAAATTATCTCAGTCAGCCATACATTGAGATTTTTAGTAGGAAAACTCTTTAAAGCACACATTCACAACCACCTTCCCTTAGTGTGAACACATGTCAATGCATTACCAAGCCAATCGTGCAATTGAGGGCACTCCCGTGTCCAGCTAGTGACCCAATCAGCCGTCACTTGTCTGTCATGAAACACATTTCCATTTCCATGTTGATTCAGCCCAACCCCTAAGATTCACATTGTCAACAATACACCAACAATGGTTAGTCACTTGACTGACTCTCTTTGTGCATGTTGAGTCTCCAACCATTGCTTGCTAACCCCCTGCACACTAGACTTCCTGCATATGCTGTGATGGCTCCATGCATCATGTGCTGACCCTCATGTTATGCTGCTCTTGAGGGCACCAAGCTTGGCCGTCAAGCTTGGCACACTAGCACCTCCTACGCTGAGGAAGTGCCTTTACACCGTCCTCTTGCTGTGCACATCAAGGCAACTGTCCATGACACATCCACCTTAGTCCTTGATGAGGCTAGCACTCTTGCCAAGCCCTCTGCAACATGCAACAAGGCTGGGGCCCTTCTAGGCCCATACCAGGCAACACTCTATTCACCCACTTTTGCATCACTCTACCTTGATGCTGCAGCACTACCGGTGCATGTCCACCTCAAATCTTGGCATGGTGCAAGACATGGCCTCGCTGCAGCTCTTACCACTGCTCAAAGGCCTGAACCTATCTAGTACTAACAATCTTACTGCAAATCCTCGCAATTGTAGTCACTTATTCTTGTATAATGGTACAAAGCTAAATTAATCACAAATTCAACTATTTAAAATCTCTAGAAACTATTGATAGAATAATCCAAATAGCAAAACACAATGAGCCAACAACAAGACTATGAACCTCTTAGATGAACAATTATTTCTCTAAAAAAGTAATCTCATGTGAACCAAAATTGACATATCACCTATCCAAACATGTTTGATAGCACGACAAACTTAAAACGATGCACCTTTATTTGCGTTAAATTGATTTTAGAATTTCGCAAAGCTAGAACTTCGTTAAAAATTTATAGTTTAGCTCAGAACTAGCTTTTAACTTATTGAATTTCTGTTAGTTGCCAGCTGTAAGAAGATAATGACAAATTAACAACTAACAAATGTAAAATAAAGTTAATTGATGCTACAAGCATCATCGTACCAAAAATTCTGGTTTGTCTCATTTGGATTTGGACCATCTAGAGGCCATCTTTCAGGATTAAACTTATCAGCATCATCCCAAAGATGTGGACTACGATGTAGATTCCAGATGGAGATAAAAATATCTTCACCCCTGCAATAAAGAGATAGAACAACTTTAAGGTTTTGCACAGATTGCAACTATTATTGCTACTATATCACAGCACTGAAAAAAGCTTGAGAGAGATCAAAAAAAAAAAATGTACAAAGCAGAGCTGCTCATATCATCAAAAAATGTAACAAAAGGACACAGAATAACCAGCAGATAAGGTTTGGGGATAAGGAAAGTTTTGAATTAAGATGTTTGGATTACTAGATATTTAGTTTGAATAGAAAACTCGATTTGAATGTCCAAGATGATAAAGGGACACGATACCAAGAGATAGTAAAATATAAAATAGAAGAGAAGGGAAAGAAAAAGGGAGGAAGACTGAAAACCACATAAGCCAATAGTCTTTTGGTTCTTTCTTCTTTTGGTCAGAACCATAAAAACCTAGAATCAAGAAGTAACCGCGTAAAACACCGACACAAAACAAGATAATTTCAATCATAGAATGAAGAAGATGGTGCCAAGAATTATGCCAGGTGTTACGAACTTAAATTATTAAAGTAAAATAGCAGGCTGACCAGTGAATAACTTGAACTAAAGCAAATGCTCGTGTACGTGAGGAACAAGGTTTCACTGAAACCACCATAATAGATTTAGTAATGACTAATGAGATTCATTGAATAATTGCAGCTATTGTAACAAGCAAACTTCCAGCCAAAGCAGAGGATGCACTTCTATGACTTGGCAGTGGAGGAATTGCAAACTAGTTAGTATGCCTTAGAATACCAAAATGGAGGAACAGGAAAAGATTATGGAAACTAGTAAAATCCAGGGTGCTGCTCCATCGTTTCTACCCCTGATCTTGCCAGAACAACAGTAACAACCATAAAGGTAATTTCACATTAACTAGGGTTGTCCAGATATACCATTCACAATGTTTAGGTAAGAATTTCACAATGGAAAAGTCAAACAGAAAGGAGACATAATATATTATTTCTTGGTTTGTTCCCATTCTTCTGACATAATCACTATGCATGATCACTGCTCAGAAAGGAGACCAGAATTTACTAGTTCAGGTGGCAAAGAAAAGCATATTGTTCCATTCTACCTAACTGGCTTCCAGGCAAATAATAAGAACAGTCTCATCCACCAACATCATTTTGATGACTATTTTTGTTGATCAAGATATACATTTCAGAGATACATTAATTCACTACTCATAGCTGGAGGTCTTTACTGGTGAATATCAGTATAAAGTCCAATTACTATCATTCTGCATATGGATTATTGACAACCATATACATTGACATAGGCTATTTTCCTTTCACTATTTCTAGTGAAATAAAACACACTCCACTCCATGTTCCGGAAAAGAAAATTATTGAGAACATTATATATTAACTGTCAAGAAAGGACAGTACTATGGATTTACGAGACAGACCTATTTATAGGATACTTCCCAAGCACATCATCCTGAAGAGAGCGACGAATTAAGACAGGTGGTTGTGGATAGAGCCTAAGTGACTGCAGAGTGTTGGAGAAAATAAATCTCAAACCATAAATACAAAGTTTCACCTAAGCAGAATTTCAGACATATGAAACTTAATTTTCTTGCCTCATTGATTACACGAGTTGTATACTTCAATTTTTTCATGTCTTCTATTGTTGGAAATCGATCTCCAAGAACAGAATCAACCTAAGAAAAATCATGTGATTAAAAAACAAAGGAAAACAAATTCAACAAGACCAGACTATGATAGCATATAAAGTTCAAAAGTAAGTCCAACATTTTGAAGAAATGCACAATTTTGAAGTACCTCATCTTGGAGCTTTGCCATGACGCTAGGTTCCTGCAGCAACCACAAAATTAAAAATAGTCATAACCTCAAGCAAGGAGCCATTCAAATATGATCAATTGTCCAAAATAGTTTACTTATTCCCAAGAACATGAGGTCATAGCGAAGAATAATCTACCCATTTACTTTTACATCATAGTGTTTATGTGCTGCAGCTCACCATACATTAAAACAGAACTCTATGGCTGATCATGTCTAGTTGAAATCATTTGTGCACATGAAGAAGTAAAAGAGATGCAGACTAGAATTGCAAAATCTTGAAAAATGAACTCCAATTTTTGCTGAATCTATTAAACAGTTTGTTACCTTCGACAGAAGATAGAAGGTCCATGTCAAAACTGCTGCTGATGTTTCATGCCCTGCTATAAGCATGGTCATCAAATCATCACGGAGTTGCTTGCTGGAGACCTGTAAAAAATTGTACAAAAATCTTCTATGATTTGAGCTAGAAAAAGGACCTCTCATAACTAATAAGACATACATCATCTCCTGATGCCAAGAGGAAGTGGAGTATGCTTGGATCTTGTTCATTCATGTATTCATCATTAAACTGCAACTCCTCTTCATCTACCATTCTCTGCAAGATCACAATTTACATAATAAAAATGAAAGAATACAAAAGAAGTGAAACAAATTAGCGGTCAAGTACCATAAACCGACAATAAAGTAACCAACATTTTGTTGTACATCCAATTCAGTCAATGATATGACCCAAATGAAGTATGTGAAACAAACAAATAAAAGATAAAACCCAGTTAAGCCACTCAAAAAATTAAAAGAGAAGGTGCTGAAATATTATTACACTATAAAACTCTCTTGCTTCAAGTAACATGGATGATTGACCACCAATTTTCATATAGATCCACTGTATCCAATAAATATATCAATAAACAAATTAAAAAAAAATCGAATAAATAATAATAGTCCCTCATAAGTTCAATAGCAAAACTTTTCTACAGTTCTCCCAGCAGAATCAGCACTTTTAAAAAATAACAATAGTAATAATAAAGGCAATAACTACCACATATTGAAATTTATGAAGGAGTCGCTGTCTAAAACTATTAAGGAAAACAAAAGACACTGAAAAATGATTCCAGTGAGGCAGATTTATGGTCTTTAGACAACATTCAACTACATGTTTCTCAAACTAACACGCTAAATTTGACCTAACTTGAACTGATTATGCGTGGCTTGCCACAACTATATGGGATTCAATAGCATTTGTGTAGCTCAAACAATTCCAGCTTTACCTTGCATATTGCAATCAAATTGTCAAGTGTTTCATTGATCAGTTTGAGGGCAGCAGTAACTTTCTTTTGCCTTGGTGAAATGTCTTTCCAAATCGGGATTTCCCAGACTGGAATAGGTGAAACACTTCGATCTTCAGCTTCCCTTAAAACAGTGTAAACAGCCTGCTCATTAACCAAAATATTAGAAGTAAGTACCTCTTCTGATGAATTGACCATGAAGCTAATCAAAAGTAGAACAAAAACTGTCAAAAGACAATTAGATAGAAAGAAAATTCAGCACCTCAACTATACCAGTATCATTTGTTAATGAATCAAAATCATAATTGAAGACTGCCTTGCCAATGATATCCAAAGTCAAACGGGAGAAAAGTGACTCCATTTCTACATCTTCCCCATCAGATGCAGCAGTATCTAGCTTCTTGCAAAGCCTATCTGTGGCTTGTCCAAACAAGTTGATCATTGCTGATACATACTAGACAAGAAAATAGAGAAAAGAATCAACAGGAAAAGAGGTCAATAAGAATCTATCAAGCAGGGAATGTCAGGCATGTTTTATTGAAGGCATTTTTCTTTGCCCTTCCTGGTATATTCTAGGCTTGAGCTATAACACGGTCTATGCCTCCAGTAGCCAGTGCCTTCCAGTAATTTCAGACACAAACAGCACTTTCTTTATTTAATCCCTGCACTCAATATTTTTTTATTGACTACAACAATAAAAGAAAAAACTAAACAGATCTTTAATTATTAAGCAGTTTTCTGTTTCTAACAATGTGTTTCCCTCTTCAAACAGCACAAGCTAAAGTTTTACATAATTTAAATGACCAACTCAGTAATGGATACCAATGATTTGTATAAATGGCTCTGTACATTCATTTTTGTTTTCTTTTTCTTGATGATCAATCATGGATTCATGGTTGGTTTTATTTCCAACAATTAGCAAACATTTTTAAGTACTACCTAACATAATATGTGCATTGCATGCAAGCAACTATTTTATTGTCTTGTTTTTCTATATATATATTTTTTTTCAAAATTAAATTATTAAAAAAACTAGAATGAATCAATTTTTATGAGAAAGAAAATATAGGCTATCTCTACAAGGAAACTATAATATCAACTAGTCCAATCAAAATCTAATTTGTCAATGAATATAGCATGTCCACCAATATCTAATTGAGCATGTAAACAAGTAATAAAGAACTAATATCTTAAAATTTAATCATTTCCAATCTTTACTTTTCTATTAATATTATGGATCAGTTTATGTTTCAGATCTCTGTTTGCTATCACTAGTTATATTAGTTAACAAAACAATATTCTCTTTTTCCCATTGCTCACATATTCTATCCATCAATATTATCTTCTACTTCTTGAATGATATAAATCATACAAAATACTTCCATGAAGATTGCAGTTGCAGTTTCAACAATAATTGTAGATATTGTAACATCAATTAACCCACTGTGTATGCTTCGATGCAGTAATCTTTTATGTTTGTACATACTACTCCATTAGCATAAAGTATCAGTTACCTTTTGACCAATATCTTTCAGTTTTTCACTGCATCATGAACTTTATAAATCAAATCCTAATTCCATAAAGATCTTTTAATATTACCTCATTATGCACTGCAATAATTAAAGAAAAAGAAAACAGAAAAATGAAAAACAAACTTAGATGACCATGATAAAGAAATAAAAGCTTCACTTGAAGGTTGCAAAAACTTCATTAAGAAATTTTATTGGAAAGTGATGAATTTTTCTAGAAGACTGGCATAAATTATTGATGGAAAACTTCATTACATAGAATAATTGACTCCTAATTACATGCGTATCATAAAAATTAAAAAAAAAAAAAAAGATCACTAAACATCAGTTCTTTGATATATTAGATATTCTTGTACCAAAAAATATTATTACATCCAAAACATGCAACCTTATATATATAAAAACTTGGGTATATGTACACATACACATACAAATACATACGTACATGTGTTGTGTCTGTGTGAAAATAATATATATGAACAGAAAACCAAGATTTTGCCCCTAAATGCCTGATATCAAACTTTGGTAACAGAAAAAATAAGTTCAACTAGATTATATCATTTCATGTTGTTCATTACCAAAATCAAATGAATCAAATGTCAGAAAGAAGAGGATAAGATGAAAAGTAGACAACAAAAACGCCAAGTCACTATAGCGATACCTTCTGATGCAGTGCAGGGACTATGGCACGCCGCCTAACACGCCATATTTCTCCATCAGCAGGGATGAGTCCCTTCCCCATCACAAAATCTAGAATTTCCGCTAAGATACCCTATACAGCAAAAAGTTATAAAGAATTAAAATAAGGTAAGGCAAGCCCTACCAATCACCATTAAAAAATTTCATTTAATTACCTTGGAATAAGCCTTTGAATTGTCCCGCAATATATGTTTAGCTATGGAAGGATCAGAAACGATCAAGAAAGACTGCAGGCAAAATCAGCAAATAATGAACAGAAAAGTCTTAACAGATTCCTCGTTGATGCTTGAGTACGTTGTATCATCAATAGTTGGATAAGAAATAACATACAGAAGAATAAAAAAACAAACCTTTGGTCCAAAGGTCAACCGGAAAATCCCACCATATGTGAGGTAAAGCTCATACAAAGGAATGAAGAAAGCCTCACTGCGGATGGCTTTAATTGACCCTTTTGCCTCTGGAATCTCAAGATAATCTTCACGAATGTCACTCCATTTAAATAAAAGTTTAAGAATCTCACTAGGGATGCCCAGTTTTGATAAGCCATTCCTCAATGTCCATGAAAAACTTGTTTCCAAAACCAAAGCACAAATAAGGAATGAAAGAATAAAGTCAAAAATTAAACAAACACACATTGTCGACAAAGAATTTCTGTCAAGAAAACTTATTCACTTCATGGAAACCAAAATTTACTAGTGAATCAAATCTTGATTAAATGAAATCTTACTCTTTGAACTTCAAAAGGCTACTTACCCTGATGAATATCATCTGGAACAGCAGAACCAGGTTATTTTGTTTCATTTAAAAAGGTGAACAACTAAATTGCATACTTGTTCTTTATCATTCGAAAACCCTTATTTTATAATGTTTATTTTCCTGAAGAGCATGAACAAGTTACCTATTGTGTTCTGATCTGTCAACTAACACAAATGTATAATAATCTTCATTGCTTCCCACAATGCGGCATACCAGTAAAAACAATGTTTGTAAACGTTTAGGACAAATAAAAGTTGTGGGTCTCCTAGTTCATCATCTTTTAAGCATGCCCAGATTACTTAAATTGAAGGATGGCTAAATAGTTATTTTACATCATTAATGTCCGACTTTATACTATCACAACACAAAATTAAGCAGCATACCCAGATTGCCGCACTGTGAATTCTCCAGAAGCAATCCGAGCCGACAACTCGGCACGCCGTTTCTCTTCAAGCAGCTTCTCAACACTCTTGAGGCCATTAGTCACGGAGTCCGGTTCTCTCCCATCCGAAGATGAACAAGTGATGACAGGAAACTTACAAGTTCCTAAAACGTACCCACGAACAAATACCGAAAAGGGAGAATTCAAGAGAGAGAGAGAATTCTAAGCTCCTAAACAAACAAGCACTAGAACAAAATTAAGTAGGACAGAAAACAGTCACTGACCATAGGGTTTGGATCGCGATGCTGTGAATCTCCGTCCATTAATTTTAAGGTTGACAGAAGGTACTTGAAGAAGAGGGAATATGACAGCCATGAGACTGCCTCGGCAATCTTGCTTACAACTTCAAGAGAAAAATTATAATCGGCAGTGAAGTGAAGTAAGGAGCGAAGAGAGAAATGCAAGAGTGTGCTTCAGAGGCAGAGAATTATGATAATGAAAAGAACGTGGCGGTCTCAACCGTTAAATAAAACAGAGGTGGGAATCTCTGCATGCCAAAATGTAGATACCGCTCTTGGTCTCTAGGGTGAACATGAATGCATATGGAGAAAAACAAGTGCCTTCATAAATTTGAAGATACTTTTAAGAAAATATCCATATTATATTTAATTGTCGGCATTAACAAATGAGAACGAATATAGCTCGCTCGTCTCTACTTGTCCTCTGTCGTTTCTTAATAAGTTGCATTTCCCTTTTTCTCTGCTCAAATAATAAAAGTTACAAAAGTTTATTAGGGCAGAAATAAACTTTTGCGTTTTTGATTCTTAATTTTAATAGGAGGTTGCGTTTTGTTTATATATATATATATATATAATGGTGGACCTTAGCTTAAGAATTGTTTTGTCTTACAAAAAGTCACATGTCCTTTGAGAATTGTTTGCTTAATTTAGAGTTTCTATATGCGGACCTTAGCTTCATTATCTGTCAATTTTAGTTTAACTGCTACAATTTTTTTTCCCTTGATATTTTCCACACTAAATTTATACTTCATCTCTCTTTTTGGGTGATAAAAGGAGGATGTTTTAGCCATTTTTTTAAAAAAGATAATAAACATATTTTATAATTTGATTATTTTTAGATAAAATATTTAAATAAAAATTTTATAAAATTTTAATATTTATTTAATATTATTAATCAAATTTTTATATTTAAAAAAATAATAAATAAAATCTTAATATTTTAAGTGATTTAAATTAGATCTTAATTAAAATTATTATAAAAATTAAAAGTATTTTCGTTATTGAAATGCTTCAAAAATAATTTAAATAAATTATTCACTCTATCTTAGATTTACCAGTTACATTTGAATAATTTTTTATATAAAAATTATTTTTTATAATTTTTTAAATTTTTGATAGTGTAAATTATAAAATATATATTTTTAATAGTCAAAAAAATTTTAAAACTTTTTGTGTTAGTAATTTTAATATTTTTTTTACATCTACAAAAAATTTAAGTCGAAGGTTGCTCTATAAAATTTAAATTTTTTGACAATGTTCAATTTAGATTACAATGATAGACTAAAATTCGATTTGTCACTTTTTAAGCATCAAGGTTTGATTGGTAACATAAAGTTTGATTGGTAACATTTATCCAAAACGTTTATATAATGACAAATATATTCACAACTATACTATTGTGATAGTTGTATAAGCAAATGGGTATGTATTTGGTTGATAAGAAAGTTAGGGGATATTTTTATCACTTTTGTATAAAGGTTAATACATTTCATGTTAAAGTTGATACAAATATGTATTAAAGTTAATTTTTTCATATAAAAGTTAATATATTTCACGTTAACAACAACATATTTCATATTAAGTTTTTGTTGAAACTTCATGTAACTTTTTCTTCTTAAAAAAAATCATGGATATATTAAAAAATGTTACACGAACTATGTTAATCTTATCACGAAATTGTGTCAACCATAATATGAAATATATCAACTTTTATACGAAATTGATAAAAAACATCATTCAATTTTTTATAAATATATTATCTTTATATAAGCTTTTTTATTAAAAAAATATTAAAATGATTAAAAATAATCATATTACAAAATATAAAAGAGGAATTATTTTTTTTAAGCTCATCTTGGCTATCACCTATTCATTTTAATAAAAAATAAAAATGATCTGACAAAATTATCTCTCACTTAGTGTTTTGATTTAGATGGTATTAAGTCATGGAACTTAATTTAAATCAAATTAAAATGTTAGTATTTACTTTCAAACATCAATGTTTAAGTTAATATTTTAGATATTTTTCAAAACTTTTTATGATTTGCATCCTAAAATATGTTGATAAGGTTCAAGAAAAAAAAAAGTTTGGTATAATTTCAAATTTGATGTTGATATTAACTTCAATAACATCAGTAGCACCAAACTAATCTTCTTTAAAAAAAAAAATTTAAGAAACTACTTTACATTAAAATAAATAGATAAAAAGTAGTGTCAAAAAATTTTGAGTTTTTGAGAGAGCTCAAATTAACTTATTTAAACAATCAAAGTACCTCATTAATAAAGATAGATCACTTACATCAAAATATACAATTTTTAGCATTCAGATGCACTATTGATCACATTTGTTATATGAGATAAGATTGAAATTAGATTAATTTTATCGAGATAGGACTAAAATTAGATAAATTTTATTTTCATATCATGTTTAGTGCAACAAAAGGAACGGAATAACTTTACCACATATTCACTTTTATTTCATTAAAATGGGATGGCTTATTTTGTTGAATTGATGGAATAAAATTAACCACAATGAGGTAAGATTAACTTTTAAATTTAGATAAATATAAATACATTTAAAAATCAATAAAAAGCTTAAATAAATTTATGCATTGATAAATTATAATGCAATCCAAATTTGTAATAAGCATTATATTGTATTGCTTTCGAAACTAATTTTCAAGTTATTCCAAATTTTAAAAAATATATATAATATTAATCTAATTATGTTAATGTTATTAATTAAATATTTATTATTAATTTATATTTATTATTGATACTTCTAATATTTAATTTTTAATATTTTTAAATCAAAAGATTATAAAGTATAATAAAAATTTAAACAATTATCATGCTCATCAATTAGTTATAATGTAATATAAACTGACAACAAATATTATGTTTTTATTTTTTTTTAATATCAAAACAAGTAAATAAATATTAATTTTAACCAAATGCCTTGCCACACCAATTACGTGACAACATTAATATAATTTTTAATTTAGACTAATCCAATTTAATTCCATCCAATAATCCAATTCTATTTTCCGAGGTTTAGTATAAAACAACTTGAATTCACTTAATTTTTTAATGTATTTTTGTAAGTACCACTAAAATTTTAAACTACATCTTCAACTTTGCAATTGTATGAATTTTTTTAAAAAGGAAAATGGGATACTGCATTTATTTAGAAAGATTATAATCATTTTGCCTCAGAATGTCAATAAATGTGGAAGGATGCTCTACCAAATTACATCTTCTGTTAATCCTATCTCATATTTAGCTAAGTTATTAGCAATTTCCTTGCCAATTTTCCAACATGAATAAACTGGCATTGATCAAACACAGATATTTAGCACACTGTTTTTCCAATGATGTAATCAATTTTAGAGAAGTTAACATTCATTTGCATTTTCTTTATGACAACTAATTAGTCTCCTCCAACAACCACATCTCGAAATCTCATATCAGCAGCAAAATGCATTGTAGCAACCACTACCTTTGCTTCTGGTAGAGAATGATCATATACTCCGATAATAAATGAAACTTTAGCATCTAAAACTGACCAGAATTATTCCTAATCATAATTCCAATACCACCTGATGAATAAAATGAACCACAATAATTGATTTTCACCACGTTAGTCATTGGTGCACTCCATTGTCGTTATGGACTTACACAATTCATATTAGCTCTGCTTTGTGACTGTAAATAAATCTTGTATGTACTACTTGATCATATGAAAATTCTGCTAGCAGTTCTAGCATCACCACCATGAACAACTTCTTTCCTCTCTTTCCAGATTATACAACACAGTAGTGACCTCTCATGTTATCCCAGTGTATCAATGCACATATTTATCCATTCATCATATTCAGAAATACGAAGTTGTATTACATCTCAACCTGAGTTGAATGATGTCCACAATTCTTTTGCAAAGTCACATCCTCTAAAACTATGAATATCATGTTGGTGGCATCTAGAACATTCTTTAGTAACATCAATTCCTCTATCAACAAGATGATTCATAAGTAAAAGAATATGTCATCTTAGTCTCCATAGGAAGATTTGAATCTTTTTTCGGGATTTAGGACCAAATTTCCTCAAAGTGGAATGACAAATCAATAAGTTTTTCTATGGCAAATTGACGTCTTTGTCAGCATGCCACCTATATGCACTCTTCATTAAATAAATATCATTAGGATGTGAATGTCATACCTTAACATGTTGGGATCCAATTTTGCAAAGGGTCATATGGCTTGTAATTATTGCTTCATTACAAGAAGAGTTTTATTGTAATGAATTTCACGTCCACTACCTTGACTGCTGATAAATCAATGCAAACACTTTGTTATCTTTATTCTCATTTCTTCTAGCACCCTGAGGCTTGTAATCTGGTATGGGTGGCAACTATCTGTCCTTCTATGTAGTCACCAATTTTACATTACCAACCTTCCATTAAAGCCCTTAACAAGAGCATGTTTAGCCTCCCATATGCTACGACAGATAACTGAAGGACTTTGTCTTATACTAGCATCAAAGAAATGGTCATTAGGAAATATTTAGTTTCATTATAGAATGCACCAAAATTTCAGTGTTATGACTTGTTTTCCTAGTAAAATGAGGTTAAACAAATACATATCTCTAAGACCTAGTCCTTGTAAATTTTTCCTACTGTACCTTCTCCTCTATTTCAACCAATGCATTCCTTTGCTTATGGATTAGAATGCCACCAAAAACCACTAAGACATTTATATATGTATGAACACACTAATTTTGGCAATAAGCAGCACATTGAATGTTGGGAATTTTGACAACCAGATCTTTAGTTGATGGATCAAATATCAAATCCTTGTAACCTGAAAGCAACAATAATAATAAAGTAAGAAGAAAAATAAACAACCACAGGAACACAAGATTTATACTGGTTCACTCTCAATTGAGAGTTACATCCACTTTGCAGCCACTGCAGGAAACCCTTTTCACTATGAAAATAAATTACAAGAGAGATAATTGTTTCCCTAGCCCTCACTCTACTAGAATAAAACCTTAGGACTCTTACTCACTCTCTCTTTTCTCATTTACATGAGTAGAAGTCCCCCCTTTATATAGTAAAGCCCAATGCCAAAAAAGTAAGTGTGTGAAAATCTCAAGATATCCTTTTTGATAAGTGTATACTCTTTCGGATGAGTATATTCCCTTTCAGATAAGCATATATATCCTTTTCAGATGAGTATATGCCTTTTCAGATAAATATATTCCTTTTCAGATAAATATATACCATTTTTAGATAAGATTATCTCCACACATACTCAACAATCTCCTACTTGAAGACTAATTTATTATCTCAATTGTTTCTTCCACTTATAATGACCATGACTTCCCAATCAGTAGCTGAGAAGCCCCACTGAAGTTGTATACAACTTCAGTTTCTTGATTGTAACAACCTTGGTCAACATATGCCGCTTGTTGCCATCATGTTCTTCTTTTGACCGGTAAACCCATTTGTTCTGCAAGGCCCATTTTCCTTGTGGTAGTTCTGCCAACTCCCATGTTTGATTACTCATGAGAGAATTCATCTCATCTTTCATGGCTAACTCTCATTTGATTGATTCATCACCCTGCAAAGCTTCATCAAAACTTTCTGGTTCACCCCTATCAGTCAACAAGATGTAGTCCAAAGATGGTGAAAATCTCTGTGGTGGTCTCACAGTCCTGGAAGATCTTCTCACTTCTGTCATAAGAGTGGTTAGATTTACATCCGGAGCCATACTTTCCTAATTTTCCTCAGCAATGTCATCTTCAACTTCCTAAGTATTTTGTTGCAATTGATTCACTGAAATGCCTCTCAAGTGGATCACTTCAGGCCTTTTTACCTCAGAATCTATTACTTCTGAACTCTTGCCCAAAGTATCCTTGTACAGAACTTGCTCATTGAAGATTACATCCCTGCTCCTAATGATCTTCTTGTTTTGGCTATTCCAAAAACGATAACCAAACTCATTGTCACCATATCCAATGAAAAAATATTTTTGTGATTTAGGATCAAGTTTACCTCTAGCAGCAGCATCAATATGGATATATGACAGGCAACCAAATATTCTTAGAAAAGACAGGTTTACTTTTTTGCCACTCCAAACCTCCTTGGGTATTCTGCAATCCAAAGGCACTGAAGGACCCCTATTGATTAAATAGGCTGCAGTGTTAACTGCATGCCCAAAATACCTTGGGCAACCCTGCATGCATTCTTATGCTCCTTGCACGCTCATTCAATGTTCTGTTCATCCTTTCTGCAACACCATTCTATTGAGGTGTACCTGGAGTAGTCTTCTCCATCTTGATCCCATTGTTAGCATAAAACTGTTTGAAATCCCCATCAATGTATTGTTCACTATTATCAGATCTCAAACACTTAACTTTAAGATTAGTTTCATTCTCAACCATAGCTTTTCATTTCCTGAAAGCATCAAATACATCAGATTTATTCTTTAAAAAATAAATCTATACCTTTCTGATTGAGTCATCAATGAAAGTCACATAGTAGCTAGATCCACTAAGAGATGTCACAGTTGAAGGCCCCCATACATCTATATGAACTAACTCTAGTTTTTGATGCTTCAACTGCTTTCCTGCTTTAGAGAAGCTGACCCTTTTCTGTTTACCAAGGATGCAGCTTTCACACAACTTGTACTCTACAGATTTTAAATCCGGCAAATTACCATTTACCACCATGACCTTCATTCCCTTTTCACTTATATGCCCAAGTCTGCAATGCCATAAGTCAAAGTTCATACCAATGTCAACAGCAACTACTGTATCCTTGCAACTTGAAGTTATATAGAGAGTTCCAGTTTTGCTCCCTTAAGCAACAACCATGGCACCTTTGGTAACTTTCTAAGCATTATCATTGAAAGTCACCTTATGCCCTTCACTATCAAGCTGTCCAATAGAAATTAGATTTCTCATCAACTTTGGCACATGTCTCACCTTTTGAATCTTCCAGATATTTCCATTTAGCATCTTCAATTTAACATCACCCATACCAACAACATTCAAAGGTTCTCCATCAGCAAGATAAACCTTCCCAAAATTTTCAGCAATATAATTTTTCATTATTTTGTCATATGCAGTGGTATGAAAAGATGCCCCAGAATCTAAAACCCAAGACTCAAGAGGATTATCAATAGCTAAGAGTAAAGCATTATCTACCTTATCTGTTACAGCATTTGCAGTGTCATCTTTATTCTCATCTTTTTTCTTGAGTAAGCGACAATCTTTCTTCATGTGGCCCTTTTCCTTATAGTTCCAACATTCCAGATTTCTTCCAGATCTAGATTTGCTTCTTCCATTTCTTGACTTAGATTTGCCCTTATTGCGATCAGAATTTCTGTCACTTTCTCTTCCCCTATTTTCAACATTTAGGGCAGAATTTGCAACTGATGTTTTACTTGAATCGATCCTCCGAATCTCTTCTGTAAGAACTTAATCACGAACATCATTGAAGTTCAATTTTGAACTCCCAACAGAATTGCTCATCACTGCTCTAATGGGCTCCCAACTATTTGGTAATGATGCCAATAGTATCAAGGCACGTACCTCATCATCAAAGTCAATCTCAACAGAAGATAATTGATTAACTATTGTATTAAACTCATTAAGATGACTTACCACAGAATTACTTTCACCCATTTTCAAGTGAAATAGCTTCTTCATGAGAAAAACTTTGTTGTTTGCCGAAGGTTTTTCATACATGTCAGATAGCACCTTCATCAAACTTGCAGTTATTTTCTCCTTCGCCACATTGTGAGCAACGTTCTTTGACAGTGTTAACCGAATAACTCCCAGCACCTGTCGATCAAGGAGATCCTAATCACTTTCTGAAATCTTTTCAGGCTTTTGACCCAAAAGTGGTTCATGCAGCTTTTTTCCATATAGATAATCCTCGATTTGCATTCTCTAGAAGGCATAATCTGTACCATCGAACTTGATGATCCCATGTGATGAGTTTTTTTCGCTACGCATTGCTTTCAATCTCAAAACCCGAAGCTCTGATACCAATTGTTAGGAATTTTGACAACCAGATCCTTAGTTGATGGATCAAATATTAAATCCTTGTAACCTAAAAGCAACAATAATAATAAAGCAAGAAGAAAAATAAACAACCACAAGAACACAAGATTTATAGTGGTTCACCCTCAATTGAGAGTTACATCCACTTTGCAGTCACTGCAGGAAACCCTTTTCACTATGAAAATAAATTACAAGAGAGATAACTGTTTCCCTAGCCCTCACTCTACTAGAATAAAACCTTAAGACTATTGCTCACTCTCTCTTTTCTCATTTACATGAGTAGAAGTCCCCCTTTTATATAGTAAAGCCCAATGCCAAAAAATTAGGTGTGTGAAAATCTCAAGATATCCTTTTGATAAGTGTATACTCTTTTGGATGAGTATATTCCCTTTCAGATAAGTATATATATCATTTTCAAATAAATATATACCCTTTTCAGATAAGATTGTCTCCACATATACTCAACATTGAATATGTAATAATGGATTAAAGAACAGCCTTAATCACTATTTTCTTACCCTATAGACATTGGTTTCCTACTTCAACTTCAGAGTCTAGCAACTAATCTTCTTTTAATATCCTTGAAAGCATTTGATTTATTTCTATAAATCATGAAGCAAACCAAGATATCTCTCGATATTTGAAGAAGTTTGAACTCCAAACACATTCCAAATCTCATTTTTTTTATTTCCGTATCAATATTCTCATTAAAGAATAAGAAAGATTCTTCAAAGTTCACCTTCTGACCTGAGTAATGTTCATATGAAAATAGTATGCTCATCACTTCTCACTTTCTCTCTATTTGCTCTTGCAAACAGAATGCAATCATCAGCAAAGAATAAATGAATTACTCTAAGCCTTCATCTGCTTGCTTGAATACCATGAGTGTGTTGTAAGTGCACTACAAAACCTTTTTGAAATGATCAAGAATAAGTATGATGACAAAAGATCACCTTCGTGTAATCCTTTAGTTGGTTTGAAAGTTTCAAAAACTGAATTATTCAATAGAATTGAATAGCACACTGAAGAAAGATAACTCATTATTAAACTAATCCATCTGTCACTGAAACCCAAGTTTCCTCATTATTTGAGTTAAAAAATATCATTTTACACGGTCATAAGCCTTACTTATGTTAAGCTTTATGGCAAACACAAGATTCTTTCCTCTCTTCTTCCTTTTCAAACTATGTAGGAGTTCGTATGTTACAACCATATTGTCAGAGATTAGTCTCCCTGGCACAAATGCACTTCTTGTCTGTTTTATATAAACTGGAAGAACCTTTGCAATGTTCATTGCCAAGGTGCTTGCTTATAGGCTTAAACTGAGTGATATATTTTTTAGCATTTTAACCTTTGGAATGAGAGTAATGTTGATATGATTAACCTCGTCTAAAGATGCATCATTATTCAAAAAACTATAGGCAAAATCAAATAACATCAGTACTCACAATAGACCAAAATTGCTAATAAAATAGTGTTAGAAGTCCATTGGGTTGCAATGCCTTTGTTGGATGCATTTGCTTCATTGCAGCTTGAATTTAATTTGCTGAAAATCTTTAACAAAATTAGATTTCATATAGTTGTTATTTTTGGCCCAACTGCAGATATAAACTTTGTTGCATAAGAAACACCTTAAGATTTGAAAACGTCCTCAAAACACCTGATGGATATGCTATGCACATCTGCCTAATGCTCACAACATATGCCTTCATTGTCAAAAAGATCATGGATATGATTATTCCTTCTCCTCCTATTTTCTTGTGCTTTTCTTGTGCATGACAAAAAAAAAAACTATTGCTTTTATTCCCTTCTTTCATCCAAGAAACTCTTGACTTTCGCAATCAAAAAGTTTCTTCATGTTCCAAAAGAACATTAAGATTTGTCCTAAATTAGCTTTGATCCGGTTATTATCTGAAGATCTATCTTTCTCCACCTTTGTTAGTTTTTTTGAAGACCATTGATACTATTTCTCAACATTCCAAATTTTTATGATGTTATCGATTGGATCTCACACCAGTATTCCACATTTTGGCTCCAAGATTCATGTCTAGAGATTCTGTCCAAAGAAAATGTACTACATCTGCACCCCCAGATTCTTTGATCAACATGACTTCACATTTAAAGATTCATATATGCTTGTACGGATTTATTCCTACTTCAATGTAAATCTTTAACATATCTTCAAATGAACAGAGCAACTCATTGAAAATAAATATTTTTCAACACAAAACTAACAGGGAAAAAAAGAAGCATAATAATAACTAGTTAAAAAAGGTTAAACTTGAAAAGGGTTTCTATCAAAAGGTGAAGGAATCAAAATTACTTTAAAGAAATGGTTTTGAGATAGTATATGAAAAGTCCAGTAGTATAAAATCTCGCTTGACAAAGCTTCTGAAAAGAAAATGTTTAGTTACAGCAGTTGTCTTAAAAGTTAACACTCAAGTAATGAAGCCTTAGGCCATCTAAATGCAGGGTTCCTATTAAAACTCTTCTGGAAGACTAGGAGTAGTTGCCAAGTGAGCCTGGTGCATCAGAACAAAATAATATGATCAAGATATTGCTCTAGTGAAACAATTCAAATGATGATAAAAGGAAGAAGGCATGGCTTGGTTGTAGAAAGTCTCAAACACCATCTCTGCAACTGCAAGCTGTTAACA
Source organism: Moringa oleifera (assembly GCA_021397835.1). Classification (NCBI taxonomy): domain Eukaryota; kingdom Viridiplantae; phylum Streptophyta; class Magnoliopsida; order Brassicales; family Moringaceae; genus Moringa; species Moringa oleifera. Next base: position 240,617 of record JAJFZO010000152.1, read on the forward strand.
TCTTTTATTGCAAGACCCAAATCATAGGGTACCTTTCTATGGCATTTGCTAGCAATTAACTTGGACATTTTGAAAATAGAAATGACAGAAAATTCAGTTCAATTGATCAAACAAATAGTTTAGCTAATACTATCACCTAAACTGCAGGAGAGGATGAATTCAATCCGTGAGCATTCCAGAGCTTGACCCACTCCAACATGGCCTCAGCAGCACGAGCAAAAATAGGATCTCTCGATCCCAGCTGCTCCTTGATCATGTTAGCCACCTCAACCACACAATCCTCTGTTCTTGATGCTGTCTCTGGCAATTTTATGGACTGAAAGAAAGGAACGATTTCCTCCATCAGCTTCATCCCTTCCCACTCTTTCTTCAAGCTCTCTATCGCATCATTTCCATCACTTCTCCACACGTAAGGCAGACCGCTCTTTACACCAAGCCCCAGGTGATCACATATTACTTTAACACACATTCCAGACCATATATCTTCCACAGTTTCCCACCTCAGCTTTCCTTCACCAGCCAACCTCAAAGCGGGGAACAAAGCAGGCCCCACGGCCTCACGATCGAAAGAGATGTTTATTCCACTTATAGGCATCAAGGCCTTAGCAGGAACAGTCATAACGGCATCGACATATCGCGAGTTCCTCTGCCCTGGCTTGAGGGCTTGGGTTGGTGCATCATAATCAGCTAGATTGAGCCAGAGCCCACATGACAAAGCACAATTGACGCCACTCCGCAGACTAAATGGGTAACCACGAACAAAGTCTGCCCCTTTGCGGAAAGGGTCATATAATGTATTAAAGAAAAAAGGGGTAGCTGGAGTTAACAGGTTGAACAAATGTTGTGCAACAGCATCCACCAAAAAGCCCTTTTCGTCCTTAGCCGGAAGACAATCATCATCTACTGAGACAATGTACTTCTTCCGAGATACAAGATAGCCAAAGTACCTGCATGCATAACCAGAAAAGCCAATGGAAATGAAAGAACCTACAACACGTTCTATGTCAGACTTCGTATAAACATCAACATTAAAGCCTTCTGGTATCTTGAGTTCCTCCTTCAGATCAGGGTCTTTGACAATTATCAGATGGAATTCAGAAAATACTGGTCTCCATTCATTCAAGAAAGAAGTCAGGTCAGCATGGAGTGCCCCTATCACAATGTCAACCTCATTGTTCTTTATGTTTCCGGTAGACATCTTCCTGAGTTGCAACAACAACCCGATCAATCTGTTTGACCTGCTAAACTAGCTAGTGATTGATGGGAAATGCCTTGTATGCTAATAAAAGGTTGACCGACTTAGAATTTCTCAGAACATCCTGTAGGATTTGGCAAAAAGACATTGCCCGATTTCAGCTTGAAACAAAATGGAAAGACGGGAGACAGAAAAGTTTAAATATGACTTACTAGTAGGAAGAACAGGGGTGAGGATATGCCGGATATTCAGCGCCTCAATCAGTGAAAGGATTTCATGATTCCCAGTCACCATGAACAGCCTCAGAACTCTCTCTGTTAGCTTTCCAGCTTTCAGTGTTCTCTGCAGATCACAAAAATCAGTCACTACAGGGATGTCATAGAAAAAGATTCAAGCCCTGCCCATTATGCAATGAATTGACAATAGAGATGCTGTAGAAAGGCAAGATCGTCATGCCATATCCAAAGTTTTCCATTGAAGTTGAATTACTACCCAGAAATTCAACATACTTATATGCAATACACACACATACGTGTATTGATGTACAAACGCAGTGTTTTTATTGATGATGGTGCCTCCATTCCCAAGTCAAAGCTATGTATGACAATGAAACACACCAGCACAAACATAGACAAAGAGCAAATTCCAGAAACACAACAAAAGCACCATATTACCAAATAACATTACCAAAAATAAAAAACAAAAAAAAAAAAAAATCTTCGGAAGCAACTGGTATGTTGGTACCAAGATCAAACAACACAGATGCCATCAACTTCAATTCAAAGGCTAGAGATCCATTAAGCACTAAGCACACAACAAAGTCAAATCACCATTCCAATCCTTCTCTGGCTAAGGAGAAATAGACCTTCAGCTCAGCATGCATAGACATAAAACAAAATAATAATGCCTGCACAAGAACTGATGAGACAAGTTTGTAGGAGGGAGATCAAAATTTGACTTGACAAAGGAGGGTCTCTAGTCTCTCATCACCCAAACATAGGATGGCCCCACCAAGAATACCAACAAATAAAAGAAAAAGATGGTATAAACAAATGATGAGAATCACAACAAATGTAGACTAAAATGATAGCATCATATTCCAGAAATTTGCCAACATATGTACACAACAAAAATATTTTGCATAATCAATACAACAAGGAAATGACATATATCAAGTATACTTGCACTACCTATGACAGACAGGAGGTCAGCTCAAGGTTCCAAGCAGCCATTCAAAATTTCAAAGGCTAGTCAGAATGCTAAATGTTAAAGAACTTCAATAAAGACATTAAGAACGAGAATGGGACCACATAAAGGGCCAAATGTTAGAACATTTACAGAACCTAAATAAAAGGATGAAACTTTAAATTTACTTTCAGTAATTTTCCCCATGCAAAGGGAAAGAGGTTCACCATGTTTTCAATAGTCCCACATTTGACAGAAACATGTTCAAATTCAACACTTAATTCTCCAACAACACATCCCAATACAATTGAAACAATGTGGATAAGCAAATCAATATTCATGCCCCACCTAAAGCATAAAAATTTGGCCCCATTCTTAGCAACAATGTCTATCAAAGTGAGAAGTCAGACATCTACCTACATAGGGAATTCAAATGAAGCATAAGGTACTGCCTTGAAAATGATGATTTTATTAGAGTTGGAGAAATAAGAAACCATTAAACATGTCATAGAATATCAAGTTGGAAGAATACATAAATCACAATAACCTTTATTTTAGCATCTGATAAAATCAATTTTGGGACTGAAAAAGTTGGAAAGAGTTGTGGCAAGTATGTCAGTTCTAGTTTACAACTTGTCCAAAGGAAAAAGTTCAACCATCTTTTGTACTTCAATTCTAACTGGTTCTCAAACCGGAAAGTGTATTTATCGCGATGAGGGTGTGGCAAGGTGAACTGCATAACATCATTAAGATACCATGGACATCCAAACAGAATCTATTTATACAGTTCATCAATTTCCAACTTGCTATTTCTTGGATTAAAGGAACTTCAGAAAAAGAGTAGCCAATCAACAACAAGGAAATGGAAAAAAAAAAAAAAAGGAATTGAGATAAACGACAACGAAGAATATGGAGCCAACAACTGAATTCCAATTGACAGATCTAGCATAGTTTAGTCAACCATACAAATTTATAAAGTTCAAGTCAGATGATACATGATACGAGAATTGAAAGAATTGAAAGTCATATAAATCATTAGCTCAGAAAAGATGGCTGACCTTCAAAAACCAAAATAACTGCACATACCATTCAGATCAAAATAGCAAAAGTTAAAACTCAAGTACTAACCAGACTCAGGGACTCATGACTTTCCTTGCTGCAACAGTGCATGAATGTCATGTTTCCAGTTCATATTACATAAAAGACTAACTATTTCTAATTACAGGAAACAAAAAAGTAGCAAATTACCAATATATTTATTTATTTAAGATCTATTAAAGTAATTGTGCACAAGAATTAGATCCCCAAAAAACAATTATAGGTTATAATTTAGCTCCTTACATATAAGAACACCACAAGTTAAAATTGGAAAAAGCATGAAATAACAATCATGGTAACTTGAGCCTATTTTAGAAGTACAAGTACCAGAAGTCAAAGCTTGCAAATGAGCTTAAAGAAAAGGAAAACTGATCACTTGATGGCTCAAAATCAAATGGTGGTGAAACAGTCAGCATATGGAAAAAGATCCATCAACTGGACAAACTCACTCCAATCCATTATAAGAGATATGTAGGCTCTCCCATTAACTATGAAACATAAAAGAACCCCCCACAATTCGGAAAGAAGTATAAGATCACAGAAAACGATCAATCACATAAAGAGTAAAGCAATGCCCAAAATCATGAATTAAAGAAACCCGTAACATATTCTCTTAACTGAAGTTTGACCTTAGACTACAAAGCAATAGATAACTCAATCGACAACTCGAAAGAGAATTTAATAATTCAAACATGAAATGCACCATAGAAATCCTCCTCGTCACAATCTAGCTCCAAAACATCCGGATCCTAAATTACTGAACGAACTTAGAAAAATTTTAAGAAATGGAAGCGCACCCCTCAACCATGGAAGAGGAAGCAAGCCAATTGACAGGTCAAATTGAAGCGTACAACGTGATACTAAAATGCACAAAGCCATGCCTAAATCCAGATCCTAAACACAAGAACCACAAGGATAAGCATACTAAAAGTAAAGTAAAAGAAATACAACTAGAGAGAAAGGGCAGATGTTTACCAGGAAGAGATCGAGAAGGATGTGATCAGGGAGAGGAGAGAGGTCAGAGATGTGGGAGAGATTGAGGACAGCGGTATCTATTGTTAGAGAAAGCAAGGATGGCGCGGTTCTCATTCATTCATTACTAATTTATATCACACCACATAACTTGACAACTCTCTCTATAAAACAAAAATGGATCAGAGAGAGAAGCGGTCCAAGTTTCCCCCCGCTTTCGCAGACTGCATAATCAAAATCCTAGAGCTGCGGTTTCTCTGTCCTCCGATGATTCCTCCTTTGAGTGCAAGACCAATCCACCTGCGCTTCCGGAGGGATCTCCGCGTGTGAGCCCTTTTGGCCCAAAAAGTTAGGCATAATCAGAGATTATTCTCATGTTTCTTATTTCAAAATGTAAATAACACTACTAGTGTGTTCACCAATTTTTGGTGTGAGAGCCTTCCCTCATGGCCCACGAGAAGTTATCAATTCATAATTAACTCTATTGCGTTTCTTCTCTAAAATTTAGCACTATTATTTTGAGGCAGCCATCACGATCATTTTTAAAAAGATATATGAAATTGGCTCATATTTGTTCCGGTCCAAAGTCAATTTAGTTTTTAATTCTTTTGTACATCAATGTTTACTTCAATAAAATGATTCACGAGTTTCAAAAACTAAATAAAGTTGAGAAAAGACATGGATGGTTTGTGAAACACCTAATTGTTTAGAATGCTTAGGAAGATTAAAAAGAAAAGAAAAAAAAAGGGTTCGATATTCATATGATATGTTATCAGTACACATAAATAAAATAAGTAGAAAAAAATAAGGAATTAATTTTAAAATAAATTATTTATTTTATTTTTAAAAATTAGAATTAATTATATTATTTAAGTAAATTTATATGCTTTCAATAAAAAAAATTAATATTTTATAGTTTAATGATTATTATAATATTTAAAAAACAAATAAATGTTACTTAGAAATATATTTTTATAAAATATATTAAATATTGATTTTTTATAATTAATAATTTTTAAGAAGTAAATCACTACCAAAAAAAAATCTAAAAATAGCGACAAAATATAGTTACAGAGATAATCAGTTACTAAATAATAACAAAATAGAAACAAAATTACAAAAAAAAAATTAACATAACGACGAACTAATAACAGATTAATGATATATATTAACAATAAACTTTATGTTTGTTGCTAAAATTATTTTTAATTAATTTTTAATCAATTTAAAAATAGATTGGCGACCAAATTTGTATCGATCACCAATTAAAGGATTAGCGACCACTGAGCTTCGGTCACTAGCTAGCCAGGGCAGCTTAAGGACACCCTATGGCCAATCACCAAGACTACAAGCTTCTGCCTTCAAAGGTAGCCAGGCATAGCCGCCAAGGTAGTAAGCAGGAGGCCTTCGAAGGCGGCCATGCATGGCTACCAACTTATTGCCTTCGAAGGCAATAATGTATGACCACCAAGGCAGCAAACTAGCTGCCTTTGAAGGCACCCATGCATGGCCGCCAAGGCAACAAGTTGGCCACCTTCGAAGGCAACTATGCATGATCGCCAGCTTGCCACTTTCAAAGGCAGCCGTGCATGGTCGTCAAGGCAATAAGTTGGCAGCCTTCGAAAGGCAGTAAGGTGGCTGCCTTCGAAGGTAGTCATGGCGACAGCCATGGTAATTACCATGGCGACGACCATGGGAAGTAGCCAAGGCAACCATGCGTAACCGCTAAAGTAGTAAGCTGGCGACCTTAGAACGCAGCCATGCATGCAATCTGACGACCTACGAAGGCGACCATGCATGGCTACCAACTTACTACCTTTAAAGACAAACATGGCAAAGACCATGCATGGGTGCCTTCGAAGGTAACCATGGTCGGCTGCATTTGAAAGCATGCAAAGGCAGCGAAGGGCCTGGCCTTGGCTTCCTATGAATGGTACTAGGCAACCGCCTACTTGTTTCTTACCTTTGTGTGCCCAACGACTGGCTCAACGTCAATTGTTGGATTTCATTTCTAGTGATGGTCATTTACTGCCATCCCTAGGTCCTCATAAAGGAAAGCCCTAATTTTTTTCCTTTTCCTCGAGCACCGCTCCTTTTCCTTCATTTCTCTTGTTGTTTCTACATATCTGTGTATATAGTTCTCTCTACACCCAGCATCTCGGTCTCCGTCACTTTTCTCCTTCATTTTCTCCACAGTGAACGATCTTTCTCTCTCTAACCAGCATTTCGGGCCTCTATGACGTGACCGATCAATAAAAATACTCCAACACTCCACCTTTGTCATATGTTCCATACATCACACTAGATAGATATCATATTCATGAAACACGATTCACTTTCCAGATGCTTTGGTGGTGAAATGGTAGACACGCGACCTTCTCTACACGAGGTTGCCCTTTTGCTCGATAATTTATGCAAGTAATTGTAAAAATTTTTATTGATGATATTGATGGTTGAAAAATCTTGTATATAAATATTATGATTAGATTTGGTAATTATAGAAATTATTTAGATGTTAAATAAATTTTGTAGTTATTAATTTTACTTTTAATAAATTTGATTTATCTTATATTAGTTAGGTAATCTTTTAATTGGTTGTAATTTAACATAAATATTTTAAATATATTTTTATGAAATTTAAATTAGTTAGATGTCAATTAAATTTTATAGTTGTTAATTTGATTTGTTAATAAATTTATTTTATGTTAGATTAGTTAGAAAATGATTTAATTAGTTTGTAATTTAAGACAAATAATTTAAGTAGATTTTTATAAAATTTAAATTAGTTAGACATTAATTAAAATTTGTAATTTGTAATTTTATAGGTTAATTAAATTTTTATATTAGATTGATAGGTAATAGTTTAATTAGGTTGTAATTTGAGATAAGCAATTTAATTAGATTTTTTTATAAAATTTAAATTAGTTAGATATTAATTAAATTTGGTATAAATAATTTAATTAAATTTTTATTAAAAAATTAGATGTTAATTGTTAGTATAAATGCAATTATATATTTGTTAAATTAGTTTTTAATTTGCAATTTTTTTTTCTAGGTACAGGAATGGGGCTTATTGCAAGAGATTCTCAAACAGACTCACACTAAGAAGCCTAATCCTGATGAATTCATAGCGAGCGTTTTAAAAAAGTAAATATGTGTTTGTTATTTTTAATATTTAATAAGTAACTCTAATTATATCTTTTTTTACTTCACTATTCGGTTTAGCTAATCAATAAGTTAACAAAATATTTTATTTATTGTAGGAACGCTTCAAGAAATTAGTTGTCTTGCTTCTTAGCCACAAAAAAAGATCTTTCGATATGCTTGAGGTAGACTATAGTAAGCTTGACCACAAGACAATAAGTGAAAAAAAGACGTGTTGAGTATGCGAGCTTAGCAGCCAGCTATTATAGTATTCAGGCGACAGTTTTAGTAGTGGATGCTCTGTAGATGACATAGCTTTACATGATATGCGCTTTCAAATGAAGGCTATGGAAGAGTAAATAAAGCTAAAGCGTAAGTCTATGAAGGATCACATGAAAGAAGAGCATAGGACTTTAGAAGAGAGATTGGATGATGAGGGAGCATGATTGCTTACGCTTTGAGACCGAGTTGCGGCAGCGCTTACAGAGAGAGATTAATATGAATAATTGCATCTGTATGATGGAGGCTTTCTTTTTAAGAAGCGCACCATTAGCACCGCCTAATAGTTAGATATAATTTCTTTTATAAATATTTTATTTGATAAGAACAAAATATAATTTGTATTTATTATTTTTAATGATTTTATCTAATTTTATATTTTTTGTCTAATTATAATTTAAAATTTATTTTCTTAAAAAATTATTGTGTTAGCAGCTAATTGAGATCTATCACTAAGTAGTTGTTAGTTTAACAATCGATCATAATCAATTTCTAAGAATTAATTTTATTTTTTAAAAATTTATTATATTAGCGATAGATTATGTTTATCACTAAAAATAGCGACAGACATGAATCGGTCGCTATTTTGTCACTATTTTAATGACATATAGGAATCAATGATTATTTTAGTTATTGATAAAAATCGGTTGTTATTTTAACGACAGATAGAATTTAGTGACAATTTTAGCAATAGATAGGAATCTATCGCTATTTTAGCGACAACCTTTCGTTTATCGCTAATCAATCGCTAAATAGCAACATATATAAAATTTAATTGTTAGTTTTTTTTCACGACAATAATTTTAATAACAAAATTTATTTGTCGTTAATAAGTTGCTAAAAATTATTTTGTAATGAATAATAAATTTACATTACCATCAACATAATCATAAGTGATAATGTATAGTCATCCATCAATTAAGTTTTAAAGTTATAAACATAAAATAAATTCTAAATAATAAATATAAAATAAATTCTAAATCATAAATATGAAAACAGGAATGATAAAGTAATAAATTAACTTGACATTTAAAAACATAAATGGCAATAGTAAGAGCCTTTATTTTTCATTTTCATTTCTCAATTCCAAATTCACGTAATATTATTTTTATTTTATAATAAAAATTAATAAAAATATAAAATTCAGTCTGCTTTGCCACTTTAATTTCACATTTCTTATCAGTAAATACATTATTAAGTAATTTTTTTAATAATTAAATTAATGATAATTATATATATGTATATAACTGTAAACTATACTTGCTTTTTAATTAAAACTCTAAACTTCAATTTGGTTCAACTTTACATTTGATCCTTTAATTTGATTGAATTTAAAAGACAACAAAAAAATTAAAATTAAAATAATTCAAATTAAAATCTTGTATAATAAATTTTAACTTCAAATGCAAAGAAATATTCAAACTACCATCATAAAAAATTTTAGAAATTTTTTTAGTACTAAAAAATATTTTTAAAAAATTTGTACAATGAAAAATTTTAAAAAATGATAAAAAGCAATTTATGAATTTAAAATTGTTTAAATTAGAGTTATTAATTTAAAATAGAGTGTGAAATTTATTTGAATCATTTTTAGGTATTTCAATTACAAAAATGTTCTTAATTTTTTATAGTTAACTTGAATTAAGATTCAATTTAAAATAAATTAATATTTTTAAAGTGAATTTCAAATTAAAGTTTAGAATTCAAATTTAAAAATTCATTTAAGTTTAATTTTTTTAACATTTATCTTTAATAATTTTTATAGTGATTTAACATCCTAATAAATAATAAATATTTTTAAAAAATTGAAGGATGTATTTAAGATCTTGATATAGTCTTGTACAATGTGTTAACAAGATCATTATTCTTTAATTTTGGGACTAATTTGTATGTTTATTTATCATTTTCGTTATTCCTTAAAAAGGGGAAAAGGTGATTGATCATTACTAGAGCATTGTGAGGATTTATTGAAGTGTGGCTAAATGTTGTGCTCACAAAGGGCCATGTGATGCTGTGGCCTATCTGCCATATGTTAAGGAATAAAAAGTCTTTTAGGGATTTATGTCTATCATATTGATTTTTAAGTGGTTCAATAATCTTTGACTACACCTACGCATCTAAGCTATTCGCTTTAAAATTTTTTACTGTTTTTTCAATTGATGACATGCTTGGATCTATTTAACCAAGATATCACGAACTTATGTTTTTTTTTTTTTTACCTCTTTTCTAACCTCACAAAAGAATAGAAATTACGAGTAGCAAGTAAACTCTCTCTTAAGAGTGGATGATTACAACCAAAGTTCTCTCTCTTAGAAGATTGCTTAAGGATATGAAGAACAAGAGCGAGCAAGTGAGAAGATTATAGGAAGAAAATGAAAGCCTAGGTTTTTAGACAATGAATAGTAATGAAAATTCATGCCAAAAGGCTTTTTAAAATATTATTCATATTCTTTTTATAAAAATATGATTGTTAGCAACATAAAACACACTTTCAAGGCAAGCGAGACACGTTTTAAATAATTTGATCAACTTAATTAAGTCGTGTTAGGCAAACTTTTGAAATCTTAATGATTTGGTCAACATGGTCCATAATTCGACTAATCCAAATTATAGAGAGAGTATTCAGTTGGCTATTTGGTTGAGTTTGAACATCTTAATATCTCTTTGTACAAATCGATCGAGTCGAATTTATAGTTCACTCTAACCAATTTGAAGCATTGAATTGAATTGAGCTAATGACTTAGTTTTGTGTATAAAGTTGTGATTTTTAATTTTAAATTCTCCTTAAATCTTAATTTTTTTTTTGTGAAGTGTTTTGGCTCAAAACCTTGAATGAAAATTTTATAAGTTTTTTTAATTAAAAAATACTATGCAAAAACATGATTTAAGATTTGACCTTAAGCAAAAGTTAAAGAGTTACATCGATACCTACATGATCCAATTCTAAGTTTTCATTAATCTTCTATTGGTTGATTTTTTTTTTCTTTGATGCATCTATTTTTTGAATCACATATTGACTTATACTACATATACTTTGAAAATTATTAGATTCACAAATTGTTATAAAAATATGGATTTCGTAATCACTAGTGATTTCATAAAGCCAACAATATGCAAGTTATAATTTTTTGCCATAATTCTTGTGTTTCATAATCCTTGAAGCTTCTTTAAGCCTCCTACAATAATTTAATTTTTCAGAAAAAAGAGTTTGAAAGTAGATTAGGCAATAATGTTCAAAATCGATATAAATTAAATTAAAATATTTTTTAAGTTTAAAATAAACTAAAATTTAATATTTATAAATGCATAAAAGATAGTTTGAAGCAACTTCACTGTTATTTCATTTTACACATTTTGAAAACACTTTGCAAAGAATGGAGACACTTCCCATCGTTGGCCCTCCCATTAACAAATCAAGGAAAATGCAATCTGATGATCCAATAAAAAAAAAAAAGAAAACTCAAAATCATTTTTATTTTCTTAAAATTCATTTGAAAGATCATGTTACCATCAAATAATGATGTTTATTACCTCAGATAAAATCAGACATAAACAGAATCAAAGAAATGATAATCACTACATTGATTTCATCTTTACTACTCCAAAAATCAATTCAAAAAACAAAAAAAAAAAAAAACCTTTGATTGTATTCTAAAAACCTCTTTCTTCTTTTTTCCTTTCATTTTTATGTCATCTTGGCAGGATCTTAATCCCAATTGAAACCTAAAACTCTCACTGTTCTAATAAGAGAACGCACATTATCCATCAAATCATTTTTTATGCCTTTTCTTTATCAAAAGATGATCAAGACGGAGAAGACCAATGATCATCTGAAGTCCCTTTTCCCTATTTGATCAGCTAATCTGTCTGATCTTTTCATTTTATTCCTTTTTTGATTTGCTATTCTAATAGTTATTCTCAATCCAAGAACACACCAAAGCTATTTAAACAATTATCTAACCCCCTCCTGATAGCCCATCGGAAGGATCAAACAGTTAAGTCTGTTTTACACAGAACAGTTATCGGCGATCATGTCATATAAGCCCCCGTTGCACTCATCAGGAATCATTCAACAGCGCTCCTAAATCTCATGTCAACATCTCGGAATGGCTAAGAACAACCACATGGATTCAAATGAACAGAATATCCATACAAAACCGCTTTCACTAGCGCAGATGCGTATGAGCAAGTTGTGATGAATTTTTAATACATAGGAACTTCGGTAAATATCAGAAAATGATGAACAGATAGCTACGTTTCTTCTCACCAATTCAGTGTAGCGAAAGAGAGGTAAGGATTTTATCTAAACTGCATTAAAAAGGCATCACACGAGAAAAACAGAGCCGAAAAGCTTGTTCATCTAAAGTCTTGAATTCTGGTTTCAATCTCTACCAATCATTCGTATATAGTCTCGAAAATAAATTACAAGATGAAAAATCAAGAAAAGACAAATTAAATACAAGAATGAAAAATCATTCTGGATAGATAACTAACGATCCTCGACAAACAGAGACTTGCGTCCTTAGCGTGTTTTTCCTTTGAACAATTCGATAGCTAAGATCTTTCTCCAAGTAATGGAGCCTAAGAAAAAATGAAAATGTGTCTGCCTAAGGCTCTTGAGAGCGTTTCTAGAATCCTAAGAATGCTTAAAAGAAAATTGAGTCGACGATTTAGCCGTGCTTTTCTCTAGAATTCCTGCTCCTCTCTTTTGAGTGCAGACCTCTATTTATAGAGGTGATTGGCGCGAATTCGCGTTGTTTCGGCATACTTCAGTGCGCATCCCAGGAGTGTGCAGCCATAATTCAAGTTCAGTCCCAGCGTGGTCAGCCTCTTTCTCTGTCCATCATCCTTTTTCCAGGTCAATGGGTTAGTCGGGTCAGATGACCGGTCAGATCTGATTTCAACAGGACCGGGCATCTGATCATTGAACAGTGATTAGTTCTGCCTGGCTAGGCAGATCAGTGCTGCCTGATCATTTCTGCCTAATAAGGCAGACTAGTACTTGCATTAGGCAGACTAGTACTTGCTGCCGACTCTTCTACATCAGTTTTTTTGGCTAGAGAAAATTTTCAAGCTCAATGTGCGGTTCTTCATGGACGATCATCCGTTGTCACTTCTAGTTGCTCAAATAATCTTGAACTGATTCCTTTGTTGCGTCTACATTTCTAAATTTTGTGTTATCCCTGGGGTCTTCCTTTAATGACTATCGCAGTGTCTTCACAGCCTCTCTATGCTGACTTTAAGTAAGCTTTTTGGCAATACTTTCCCAGATTTTGTTTTCTTGTTAGGATCAAACAACGTTTTGATGGTCCCAATAACTTTTTGATCCTCCACCTCCTTCTTTTTGCCATTTGTCCTCTGCTCAGCCCAAACTGGTAATGGTGTTAAGCCATTATTGAAGGCCAGAAGTGACACCAATGAAGTACCAGTACGTACAATGGCATGACGGCCACCTGATGTAGCTTCTTGAGGTTGTGGCACAACATGACATCTGGATTGTAGTTTATATTCTTCCCCAAGTTTCAATATTCTCCTCATTGTTTTGGAAATGCTAGGGCAGCATATCTTAGAATCAAGAACACCAGCCATCTTGTTCTCTCTCAACTAGAGGTTATATACACTTCATTCTATTCAACTGCAGCAATCTCTAGATTTATGCTACTCCATTCACACAGCATTTCACTTTCTTGCACACACCGGACTTGCCATCCCTGCTACAGCTCGTCTGCTTTAGCATTCATGGAGGAACTTCCACCAGAAACCACCATAGTGCAAAATTGAAATCAGGGAAGGCAAGCCATTAAGAGATTTCGTTGCTTCAACTTCAGCGAACAAATCTGCCATTTCAATTGGTTTAGCAGAAAGTGAGCCCAGAAGAAACTGCACTTGAAAACATATCAAAAAAACAGAAGCTCAACTGATGCAGGTTTCCTGGGAAGCATTCTGCTAGCCATCTCCACCTTGATTCCATAAACGCATCAGTGAAAAAACATCTCAGCCTGTTGATCATTGATGAACCAAACCGGAAAGCATATCACTTGGCTCTGATGCATAAAAGTATCAGACATTTTTCCAGCTTGGATGAAGGCACCACTTTGGTTGCCATGTGACACGGATTTTCATCAGTCATGAATTTATCTAGCTGAATTTCACCATTCTCAACCATTTTCACGAACAAAGTGACACTTAACATCAAAATGCTTTGATCTTTCTTGATATACTGGATTTTTGCATAAATGAATTGCAGATTGAGAATCACTAAATACCTTCTCCTTACTAGAACTCAGTTTCATTTCTTCCAGCAAACCAACAAGGCAGCTTGTTTCATTAAAATCTTCAGTCATTGTCATATATTCAGCTTCAGTATTTGATAAAGCTATCACTGATTGAAGCTCAGCTTTCTAACTAAAGCACTCCATTAAACAAGCAAACATATGCAGATAAGGACCTTCTTTATTCTTTATCACCTGCAAATTCTGAATCCACAAAGCCTACCAACCCTTCCAGCTTCATGTCCTTTTTCTGATAGATCAAACCATAGTTGGCAGTATTCTTTATGTATCTCAGTAGTCTTTTAACAGCTACCCGATGTTCCTTGCCCGGATTAGCCATGTATTTACTCAAAACACTCAGTGAATAGGCTAAATCTGGTCTGTTGCATACCATTGCAAACACTGGAGAGCCTATTGCACTTGAGTATGGGACACTTACCATTTGCTCTCTTTCTTCTTCTGTTTTAGGACAACACTTGGCTGAAAGCTTGAAGTGGCTGCCTAAAGGGATGCTAACTCCCTTACCTTGATCCATTTTAACTTTTGATAGCACTTTCTGCAGACGGAGTTATTGATTCAACTTTAACCAATTCCTCACTTTGTCCCTTTTTCCATGTTAATGCCTAAAATCTTCTTTGCCTCCCCCAAATCCTTCATATCAAATTGTCTGCTTAACATTCTCTTCACTAAGATTACTTGCATCTTGCTCTTACTGGCAATCAACCTATCATCAATGTACAGTAACAACAATACTGCCTTCTCTGTCCCAACGGATTTAATGTAGAGACAAGCATCGTACCTGCTCCTTGTTTTTTCGGTCCGTTTTCAGTAAATTTTTTAAAAACCGAAACCAATCCGAAAAACTGATTTTAATTTAATAATTAATTAATTTTATTAATAACAATTTAGTTTTTTAAAAAATTTAGCTTCAGTTTAATCGGTTTCGGTTTTTTTCCTTAAAAATTGATTAATTTGGTTTTTCAAATTTTTAAACCGAATTGACCATACTAACTGAATGCTTATCCCTATTGATCATCATCTTCTATTTTACTAAAATGGGATTTATCTGGTTGGAATCTGCTGGGAGGTCTTATAGATCTCCTTGTTCTATCCCTTGCTAGCTGATAACCTCTCAGCTGATAAGCATCATGATTTTGATCACAAGGATCTTCTTAATGCCTACTTGTTTGAATCTGGCTTGTTGCTGAGCTGCTTCTATCATCTTGCAGGTTATCAGCAGGTGTGGCAGATTGAATTTGCCTCACAACAGGCTCCAACTCAACTCCCAATCTCTCAGGTATTTCTACCACATCATAAGACTTACTATGATCTACTAAGCTGGCCTTTTCTATAGCATAGGCATACAAGTTTTGTTGAAGATAACATCTCCAGAAATCAGTGTCTCGAATCCACTTTCTTGCCTCATACAGATTTGGTATCCCTTAACACCATCAGGATATCCTACAAAAAAACTCCTTTAACTGACCTTGGATTCAATATCCCTAATCTTTAATGTGCATAGAGCAGCACAACCAAATACTTTTAAATGAGACAAGCTGGGAGGCTTGCCACTCCATAATTCTTCAGGTGTTTCTGGTCCAATAGCTTTAGATGGACTCGGGTTAACCAAATAAGCAGCTGTTACAACTACTTCACCCCAAAAACCTTTGGATAAACCAGCTATGTACAACATACATCTCACTTTCTCCATCAAAGTTCTATTCATTCTCTGTGGCACACAATTTTGTTGTGGAGTTGCTCTAACTAAATTGTGCCTTAAGACCCCGGCTTCTTTACACATTTAATCAAAGCATTGCAGAATTCCAAGCCATTATCAGTCCTTAAGGCCTTTGCCTTCTTGGCTGTTGTTGTTTCAACCAAAACCTTCCCTTCATTAAATCTCTGGTAGCAGTCATCTTTATTCCTGAGCATGTACACCCACACTTTCCTACTCAAATCATCTACAATGGACAAAAAATAATGGCAGCCTCCATGTGTGGGGACTTTCTCACTCAGGCTCCCATAGATCAGCATGCACATAGTCTAATACTTCTTTAGATTTGTGCAATGCTTTGTTTGAGAAAATAATTCGATATTGGTTTTCCATTGTACACTATTCACAAAAACTAAAACCACTTAACTTACCTTCTCCCAGCAGCCCTTGTTTGTGAAGTTCCTGCAGAGCAGCTTCACTCACATGTCCCAATCGCCTGTGCCACAATTTAGCAGCACTTTGATTTGTTGCTGCAATTGTTTCTGTAGCACTTGTGATTGCACAACCCATCAACACATACAAGCCATTTTGCTCAATGCATTTCAAAACAACTAGTGCTCCTTTAATTATCTTCAGCTGTCCCTTCTCAGCCTTGAGCATATAGCCTTTGTTTCCCAGAGATCCAAGAGAAATTAAATTTCTTCTTGAGTCTGGTACATGTCAAACTTCCTTTAGAACCTTAGTGGTTCCATCATGAAGCTTGAATGCCACTGAAGGAATCCCCACAATTGAGCATGCATGGCTGTTTCCCATGATTACTTTACCTCCAGCAGTAGATCGATATTCCAGAAATGAATGTCTGCTAGGACACATATGATATGTGCAACCAGAATTCAATATCCATTCCTCTTGAAATTTGGTTTCTGGTAGAGTCGACACTTCTCCTTCCTCAAACGAATCTGATACCACAGTTGCATAAGCTTCTTAGTTTTACTGCTCAATATCCGTTCCTCTTGAAATTCATTTTGCTTCTTTTCCAGTTCCTTACAGAATCTTCTAAAGTGGCTGATTTTGCCACAATGATAGCATCTCCGTAATGAGTTTCTGAATTTTGATCTCTTTCCATTTCTTCGTTTTCGTTTGCTACTACCTCTAGAAGTCCAGGATTGACCCCTTTTCTTTGACCTGCCTCTCACATACAACCATTCTGTTTCTGCCTCTTTTGAGTTAGCCTTACTCCTTAACTCTTTCGCGTTAGAACCCAGTTGGATAAGAATAATCCAGTTTTTTTTTTTTTTTTCCCCTTGCAGATAAGGCAGTAGATATGGTATCTTGCTAACAAACTGCAACTACATCTTCTAACATGAGTGTGTCTCTTCCATGTTTAAGGATATCAATAAAGGTCTCTTAGGACCTAGGTTAGGAGTGCAATAAGATGAGTGCCTTGTTCTCATCCTCATGCTCAACTTTGATGTTTTCTAGGTCTAAACAAAGTTTTGTAAACTCATCAAGATGATCTTGTAGTGGTTTACCCTGTTGCATTGAAAAACTTATCCTTCAAATAAAGTCTAGTCTTTGTCATATACAAACTCTCTAACTTCAACCACACCTCAGCTGCTGTTTTTTGCTTTGCAACTTCATGTTCAACCTTGTCACTCATGCAGAGTATCAGGGTGTTGTATGCCCTTTTCGTAACATCTGCCTTCTCCTCTTGTGTAAGGGTGTTGGGCAGTCTATGTTCTCCTCTTACTGCAGCATCAAGACCAGGGTTCCAAAGTCATGCCAACATCTTGATCTTCCAAAGGCCAAAATCATTTGTGCCATCAAACTTAACCTCATATTTTACAGCAGAGGATGTCATTTTGTACAAACTGAGAAACCTGCTGAGCTATCGCCAATGCAGCTCTGATACCACCGTTGGAAGACTCAAATCTCTTATATATCAATAGCACTCAGCAATAAGAAGTGATAAGATAAACATATCTTAACCAACAAACCAGTGAAGAAAGCATGGTACAGCAGCCAGATTAAACAAGAAGAAATAGTTCTATAACCCTGTTCTTCATAACAGAACCCATCCATCAAGCAGAAGTATAAAGAAAGCATTAAGAATAAATGTAAGGAACAAGCAAAGAAGAATTCAAATGGTTCAGCATAAGCCTACATCCATGACTGGTCTCCGACTAGCAAAGAGACCAAGAGCTTTCACTAATTCTTCAAGAAAAGGACTACAAAGTTTTTCTGGGTTACAGGGAAAAACCAGAGTAGCTCTCTCACCCCTCTCTAACCCAATTTTCAGCCCCCTGATGTATTGCTCTCACCCTCTTTCTTGCACAAGACACCCACCTAAAATTCCCGGAGCACACATTATACATCCCCCACTAGCCTTGATGAGCAGCCTACATGTTGCTCTCCGAAATCTGACCAACAACATCACCCTGCAGTGCTGTGGCTTTCTGAAATCTGCGCCTTTTTTTTTTTGCTGATTTGGTCCACTATGCACAGCTGTAATGTACTTTTTGTTCCCAGCCAAATAAGCTTCATATGTGTCTTAAGAAAGGCCACATCAAGCTTGTCAAGTCATCTTAAAGAAGTCCAGAAACAACTGCACTTGAAAACATTTCAAAAGATAGAAGCTCCACTGGTGCAGGTTTTCCTGGGAAGCATTCTGCTAATGATCTCCACCTTGATTTCATAAAGACACCAGTGAAAAAACATCTAAGATCTGTAGCTTGTTGATGACCCAAACCGCCAAGCAAATCACTGGGTTCTGATGCTTAAAAGGATCACACATTTCTACAGCCTGGATAAAGGCACCACTTTAGTTGCCTATCAACGGATTTTCATTGGTCAGGACTTTATCTAGCTGAATTTCACCATTCTCAACCATTTCACAAAGAAAGTGATACTTAACATCAAAATACTTTGATCTTTCATGATATATTAGATTTTTGCACAAATGAATTGCAAATTGAGAAGTACCAGATACCTTCACCTTACTAGAGCTCAGTTTCATTTCTTCCAGCAAACCAACAAGCCAACTTGCTTCTTTAAAACCTTCAGTCATTGCCATGTATTCAGCTTCAGTACTTGATAAAGCCATCACTGGTTGAAGCTGAGCTTTCCAAACTAATGCAGCATCCATTAAACAAGAAAATATATGCAGACAATGACCTTCTTTTATTTTATCACCAGCAAAATCTAAATCCACAAAGCCTACCAACCTTTCCAGCTTCATGACCTTTTTCTGATAGATTAAACCTTAGTTGGCAGTATTCTTTATATATCCAATTTTCAACCCCCTTGCTGATAACAAGACACCCACAAGTGCCCTGGGTACAGATTATACATCCCCCACTAGCCTTGGTGAGCAGTCTATATGTTGCTCTCTGAAATCCGGTCAACAGTATCATCCTACAGTGCTTTAGTTTTCTGAAATCTGCAGCTTTCTTTTATTGCTGATTTGCTCCAGTATGCACAATTGGAATGCCTTTTTGTCTTCAATCAAATAAACTTATGTGTCTTAAGAAAGGCTACATCACTCTGGCCAGATCATCTTATAGACAAAGCACAAAAGTAGCATCCCATTCCTCAACAGAAGGTTTGGTAGGTGTAAGAGAATACCTACTCCATTCTCTAGCTACTTCAGGAACTCGCGCTCTTCCAACCACAAGACTAGAAGCAGTGCTCTATCTTACACCAGAATCCTGAACTTAGAACACTTGAACATACAAACTGCTTCATTTCAACAACTTGGCCTACCAAGTCTTCGTGGCTCGACTTTGGGGTAGGGCTGGGAAGATCAGGGAAATCAATTTCTTGATTCTATTTTGACGTTTCAAGAGACTTAGCCAAGGAAACAAAGGTAGAGTTGAGATCCCAGACATTTGAAGAACTATTAACCCGTGGAGGTTTCCAATTCTGACCACAAGATTGGCGCACATTTGTCCCGACTCAGGTCTTTAGACCAGCATATGGGAAGTTGTGATCTCTATGTTGTTAGGACTTGCAGAAAACTGTATGCTGGTACAAAATGGAGATACTGCAACAACACACATATACTTGGCCGAGTCTGTCAAAACCTCGTCCAATCACCTCTCAAATTCAAACTTGGAGACTTTTACTGTAACTGAAAAGTGTAAAGACTGCTAAATGAATCCACAATACCAAGTTTATATCAATAGTGTATCTGAGACCCAATAAAAATTCTAGAGTTGGTTTCCAGTAAAGCCTACTATAAGATTAGGATTAAACTTTAAAGGTGAATTTTTGCACCTGAATTAACCTAACACAACATCCCTGACAAGCAGTTTTAGTGAACCTTCAATTAATGAGTGAACCTAAAAGGTGGAATTCATCTATCTTACTGTTCCACCTTGCAATAGAATTGCATCTGAAATTTAGTACTGAGTGAATACGTGAAGACTATCCCATTGCCAGAGTACCCTTGAGGCAATGGTGGCACGAATCTTGGCTGTCCATCAAAAGTAAAGAGAAGCCTCATCCATTTGTCAGGCTGCATTCTTAGTGCCTGGCATCGAGGGCTACGGAGAAAGCCTGAGAGGGCCTGAAATGTAGTGCATTTAGCCAGAACTCCATCTTCCAGGGCTCTTCTCTTGAGTAGTTCAAGCTTCTCTGGGTCAAAACAGAAGGACCTATAAAGCATTTCTTCTTCATAACGCTTGTTGGTATTTGATATGTCTCAAATCTCAGCAAATTCATGGTGCCGAAACTCTTTCTTAGGTGGGTTTCTGGCTTTGAGTGGGCTTCTGTCTATGAAGGAAGGGACACTGAGAGGCAGGCCACGGGCTGTCTTAGCCTAGGAGTTCAGAAACTCCATAGCAATCGCATCGATCAATTCAATTGCTTGGCCGACAGTCATGAAGGAATCTATGGGGGCTATTTTTATCAGACGAACTGCCATCCAATAATCGTAATTCTGCTGATCAGGCCTGGGACATAAAAAAATCTGCTCATACTATGGCTTTTTTTGGTACTATTTTCTGAATCCCCTTGCATCAATAAAACGTTTTAATATTCTTTTTTAGTTCATCGATCTACAAGATTGCTGCTGGTAAAAAGTTAACTTTGGAGATGCTGAACCTTTACTGGATAGAAGAGTCGATTCTCATGTTGCTCTTGGAGGCTCATGGATCCATCATTTAGCACCCGTGAATCAAGACTGCACTGCCACATATCCTGATCCTCAAGAAAGTGAGGTAGGTAGTGAGGGGATCTATTGGAGGAGGAATATGACTTGCCCTGTGCATCAGGAAAGAATACTAATCAGAAGCCTGACTATTGTGCATTCTATGACGAATCAGTTGGCAGCAATGCAGGTAGCTCTGGCCAGCTTTCCTTTCATGGGAGTTTACCCTCTTAGCATTTGTTTTCTGACGCTTTCTAACGTGTCTTATTTGATGCACGCTTTTGATCACTTATTCCTCTTTTATCTTTGTTTGGTAGATCAAATACTTTGCCTCTCCCTGTCTCTTCCACACTCTCTTACATGGACAAAACATCCATTTTTTCGGGATACAAAATTTTGCAAATAATTGTCTTGCTGTCCAGGATGATGTTTGATGGTAATGAAAGTTGACTACATTTGTAGTCATTGCAGCTTGGCTACATCGTAATGATATCATCATGAGTGACATACCCTTTCTGGCTCTCATAGTTTATGATGATAAAGTTGAAGCAGTGTCATGGGTGAGCCTACAGGTCATGTTATTGTCTTACCATGAAGACGGGGTTTGCTGTTTGTCGCTCTGATGATTTTTGGGCAACAATAGACTAGGTGTCCAGGATCTTAATTTTTCTCACCTCAGTCCATTTATTTTCCTCCCAAACCAAATTTAGTATGAAAAATACTTGATGGTTCCTTTCTGGTCGGACTGACTGACATAGTGCTTAGCATTGAACATCTTCGTTCTGTTCAAACTACTAGGTGCTATTGCTAGTATATGGCTTTCCAAGTTTCCTGTTGCTAAATTAATAGTTTGGATTCCACTCCAAGTGGCTGCAAAAAGTTTTTTATATGCCTACCCTTCATTAAAATGTTGCAGGGAATTGGCTTTTTTAGCATTAGCATAAGCTTTCCTGTAGACGGTCAATAGAAGGCCTATAATTCAAAATGTTCATTAGATTTCTGTGACATATTTAATAGAAAGATCTATCCTGGAGGGTTCCATAACATGCTTGGTTCTAAATCTGATGCAGAGCTAATTTCAGCCAATACGACAGCCAGCAATTCTCTGGCATTAGACACGGACTTCTCAGTTGATCTAGGGCAAAATTGATCTGAACTTCCCATTTGACAATCTCAGATTTTTTTCTTGATTTTGTTTTGACATTAGAAATAAGCATAAAGATGAATTAGTATTAAGAAAGCAGCTTACTAAGGCTGAAACTATTCATCCTAGTTTGTATTATGATAGAGGAAATCATGCTTGTAAGATAGACAAAAGTCCTCCCTGTCTTTGCTTCGAGTCAGAAGTTACTTAGTATTAACAAATATTTACAGTATTCTTCTGATTGTGCTTCTAACCAAATCTATATATAGATGAATTTCTGTATCGAAATGCAGCAAGCACCAGATTTTCCATTAAGACATGCCCATAACTTTAGCACCAGAAGAAATCTAGTTTAAGGAGATTATGGACTTGTACACGGCTGAGATCATTCAGAGAGTCAAAGAAGAAAACCATGTTGCACAGAAAGGCCTATTCAGTTACAACATCACAGAAGAATTTTTCTACTCTAAGCCTGGAGATATCATCATACTTGTTATTGCAATTCTTCTTGCAGCTGCGGTCTACATTTAATAGAGATGGAACTACGAGAAGCTCAGAGAGACTCTTAACTTTTGGACAATGTGAGCTTCTTTTTATTGGTTCTAAAGTGTATGAGAGATTGCCATCCAAATCATCTGAACCGGAGCTTGTTTTTGGTGTCAATGGAAATGCAACGCAAGAGAAAAATCACAATGATGAAGATTGATTCAATTGCCGTTTACAAGGCACTGACAAAAAGTGTTGTTCTTAACATGAAAAAAAGAGAAATTACCTTTGTCTGTTTTATTTCCATGCATAAGAGTTGACTTCTGCAGATCTTGTCGTGGATATGTTATATCACTATGTTATGCAAAACTATATGCCAGTTTTTGTTTATGAAGCAAGCAATCTGATGAATTGTACATTCTAGTGGAGTTTTCTCTGTGGCCATTGGATAAACTGATAAATGGATAAGTCAAGAAGCTAAATTGGATTGAAACAGACATGGATGCTTCTTTCACATGAAAATCCTTTAGAATACAGCACCTTCTTACTATCATGGTTTATTAAAAAGTTGATCTGAAATAAATTTAGAAAGCCATGAACTTGAAGGCACCAGCTTGATTCCTATGGAAGGCATCTGGTTTTTGCTTTTTCCCAGCCATATTGGATCCAATGGACAAAAGATTATAGCCATTGGGCTTAGATACAGAAAGAGACAAAGAAGATAGAGAAAAAAGAGAATTTTTAGTATTTTCTTGTAAAGCTGTTTTCAATTTTTTAATAAATAGTAATTTTTGTTAGTTTTAAATTAGCCTTAAAAAATTCTTAAATGTTTTCAAATTGATTGAAATAAAGAGTTTGAATATAAAATTGAGTTTATTTTCTTATATTCATTTTGTGCAGCAGTTACAAAATAAAAAAGTAAGAGTGAAACTCAAGCAATAAAAAAAAATGCTGTGAAAGCAAAAGAATATCAAATTAGCATCAAGAAAGCATTAAAAAAATAATTTATGCCATGTATTAAATTAGACATATTTATTATAGAATGAGAGTCCTATGAGCTGGCGAATTTTTACATGCTAGGAAAGCTCTAAAAATCTCTTTGTAATTCTTTAGTAAGAAAAAAAAAAAAGAAAAACTCTCAAAAACTCTCAAGTATGCTATTAAATACTCTTAGTTTTATGGATACAAAGGAAATAAGAATGTTTCACCTAAAAATGATAGTCTCAAAAGACTAGTGTCAGAAAGCCATTTTTTTATCTTCAATCGAATAGGTATTTATAGTGTGGTCTCTTGCGAAACCCGTTAGTTATCCGAAATGTATGAAACACTTAACAAAATTAGTATGTGCCAGCCTTTGATCTATGATGCCTGGTGGATGATTCTTTTATCTTGTACATTAGTTCTTGAATTTGTAATCTTCTTGCCAGCTTTTGAAAGTTTGTCGACTCTTTTCAGGAATGAGCACTCTGTTCCTATCTATTTGAGTAATTTTATGTAATCTAAGATTTTTTAAGATTAGGTTTTCTTAAGGTAAAGAATTGGCAAGGCTAAGATCGCCTTGGTTTA
Source organism: Moringa oleifera (assembly GCA_021397835.1). Taxonomy (NCBI): domain Eukaryota; kingdom Viridiplantae; phylum Streptophyta; class Magnoliopsida; order Brassicales; family Moringaceae; genus Moringa; species Moringa oleifera. The sequence continues at coordinate 264,821 of JAJFZO010000152.1, forward strand.
AATTTCTTCGTAACATTTGTAACCATCCACTTAATTTTTTGCGTTAGATCAGGGTTAACGTGATTGGGGTTTGACAAGGTCAAATTCATCTTGGTGTAAACACTTTTAGCATTGTCAAAGTCATCCCTAATTTTTAATTAAGGCTCGAGTTCCTCAATATTGTATAGATCGAGATTTTGGGTAGGTCGGGAAAATCCAAACTTCCTCATTGCTTACTTAGCTTTCCACTAAGTCATTTCAAGAGGTCTCTTTTTCTGAAACATTCAATGGTTAGATGCTAGCTCATGATTAACCTATGACATACAATTCAAATTGGTCGCACTTATTGAAGGTCGCTACATTTGGCATGCTACTTTATAGTCTTGCCAATGAATAATTATCCTTTTATAAGGCTTTCTTAAACCATATCACCTTTTTTTACCTTTTCTCTTCACTCTTGCAAAGCCTTCTCCTTCTTTCACCAAACTTGAGTTTCAAGTCTTTTTGCGTCTTCCTTTTAAACGTTCATCTTCCTCGTTGAGCTAGGGAGTCTTCCACCCCTTTTTTGTTTAAGCAGTCATGGTTGAGAATCTAACATCTTCTTCCTAAACTCTTAAGACCTAGAATGGAGGAAAAGTGATTTTTTCATTCTACGATTTGTCCAACTTGAACTCCCATCCCCCTCTGATCGACCATAGGCCCATCGTAAATGGTGGGTCATGGTCTTCGAGGATAGCCTCAAAGAGGTACATTTCCTTTATCTTACAGTTCACCCAAAGAATGGTCATGCTTGTTAATAAATACAATCATACCAACTTTGAGCACCACTATTACATGAAGGAGGCTGAAACTACTAATAAATTTATGGCTGACGCAAGAAATATGGTGTGTGTTCACTTGTTTGAGTGGAGAAGCTGAAGATCTTGTTAACGAAGCTTAAATCCATAGTGGACAATGCTAAAATGGAGTGGATTTAAGTCTAAGGTAATGTGAAAGTGAGGATAAGCCATACTAAAAATGAGCTTGTTCTTTAGCTTAGGAAGGAATTAAGGGTAGCTCAGGATGAGTCTTGATCTCGAGCCATCAAAGAGTTTAGAATCTAAGAAGCATACAACACCAAAATTGGGGAACAAGCTTTCTATCTGTATTAGCCCATTCAAAAAAAATATGGTCCAAAAAATCTTACACAAGTATCTCGACCTCGACCTAATGTGAGTGCAAAGTGGCTCCTCTTATAAAGGCTTTTTTTAGTCCATTTTGAAGATTTAGAAGTATCATTAGGAAGTGACTAAGAGGGTGATAGAAGAAACACCACAACCACCCAATACTGATAGAGGTTGTCATTCTTAAAGCTACCCCAAAATTAACCATAGTTGAGGTTGGGCCTGAGATTAAGGAACTTTAAGCTTGTAGCATTTTTTGTTTCCTTTTTTTTTTTTTTTTGATGTACCAACTTAGTGTCTTTTATAATGAAAGTTTCCTTTAATACGTTCATCTTCACTTTAACATTTTCTTAGACTCAGAATAAATAGTCAAACAAGTATAACAACCCGAGCTTAAAATAGTCAAGTAAAGGCTACCCTAAGCACAAACCAATTGCAACTAAAAAAAGAAACAAAAATGCCAATTCCTTGACAATGAACAATACTAAGAATTGATCGTGATGACGATTACCTAATGAACGTTTTATAATCAAATGGACTTCAAGCCTAAATTTTTTTGAAAAATAACTCAAATAAATTTTATACTCCATTTCGAGTTCATTTATTAAATTTGAATAATTTTTTATTTACAAACTATTTTTTAATGATTTTTTTTAAATTTTTGATTGTATAAATTTTTCAAAATCATTTTTAATATTTAAAAATTTTAAATGTTTTTATGGCATAATAAATTTATATTATAAATTTTAATCAAAATTTATTGTAAAATATTTTTAAAATTTAAATATTTTAAATTTAGTTTGATAAATCAATATTTATTTTAAAACTTATAATTATTATTATTATGAAAAATGTTAGTTTTTGATAGGGGTTTTTTAAAGAAAAGGCAATGTGGTAGCTTTGAGAGTGTTGTACCGTTATGGCTCTATATGTACAAATAAAAATCTCAAACTCTCTATTAATTTATTATGATATAATGATAAAAGAATTCAATCAATGATATATTTATAAAAAAATTAATTTTTATTTAGAGTTTATGTTAATAAGAGTTATCATTGAGTTTGACACATTTATATTAATTAATTATTTAAAAATTACAACTCAATCCTTATTAAACAAGTTACATATTAAATTTTTTTAATTAAATCAAAGTTAGCAAAATTATTTTACTAAACAAAAATACTTACAATTAGTTACAACTCGTCAATGTAAAAATAATTAATTACAATCAACTTGTTTTATTAAATCAAAATAAGTTCATTTGACAAAGTTTTTTGGGAAGCAATTTAACATCATTGCTTTAGAAGCAATACCCTCCTCGCACTTCCAGCTGTTTAATTCTTGGCACTTTGCACTGATGCTGGCGATAATCGCCTTGAACATGAGATCACCAATAATAGTCCATCACTCCGTCTCGTCATCGTCTTTACAAGAGATTGCAGGTTTTGTTTGCCATTCCTCCTACTCTTATAGCATTCTTATTTGTTGTTGTTGTGTTTCATTAGCAATCCTTCCATCACAAAGGATATGAAATTCAGCATGTCTAAAATACAGGTGTTAAAGATCACATGGGAAGATTGAAAATTTTGGTTTCTCATGACCGTAATTCCTCAGCTTCCTTTATCAGTACTTAATTCAGTTATTACAATCTGCAAATTATCCGGATGACTTGTCTCAAGACATAAAATTCTGGGCAACCAAGGTTTCTATCAGTGTTGAGTTCATAAACTTGGTCAGATACTAGTTCAGTGCAATGCCAGTGTGCCATGGTGCAAGTAGGCTAGTTGGATAGTATAGATTCGGAGCAAGGAATGGCTTATTGGTGGTGTTTCTAGGGATCGGCAAATTGGTCATCAGATTGGTGTTTGAGAATTCGTTTGTGAGGATTTTAATCAGTTTTCGATTGGGATTCTTGGGTTACTATTGTTGTTTGCTAGGATATAATTGGCTATATGGCGTCCAAGGATATGAACACGAAGTAGGAGTGAGTTTATGATGTTCGTTTGTGCTGTTGTTTCGTTGACTAGGTTTAGGTCTGTGTTGGCCTTTGGGCATGGGCTTTTGTTGTTATTGGTGCTGAAATTAAAAACACTGTAACGCTGTGCTTCTTCCTTCTTCAAATTTAATTGTAAATCTTCTGTTGACAGTGAAACTGGTCTAATTAGTTAAACTTAAAAATTGTCAGGCTAAAATTATTTAAAAAATCAGTAGAAAATATATTGTAATTCATTTCTCAAGTAGAAGATTTATGTAAACTTTGTTATTTTTTTAAATAGATATAAAATGGCACCTTTGGGTGCATTAAGATAAGCTAAAATTATAGTTTCATTGGGTTAAGATCATCCGTTAATCTTATTTGTGGCATTTTTTTGAATAAAAAGATCTATTTATAATTCATACTATTAATGTGAAAAAAATTACTGTCACAGGCTTTACGTGTAAACTAAAAATATAATTTTATGGGGTTAAGATCATCTTCATTTGATTTGTGATAATTTTTTTTTTAAAAATAAAAAATATATTTATAATATTAATAAGGAAAAATAATCAAATTGAACACATTTAGATCACAATCATTTTATTTATGTTGATGTGTTTCTTTTTTCCTTTTTTAACATATTTTAATCAAATAAAAAAGATAGAGTTATAATATTAAAGTAAAAATAATTAAGATTACTGATTTGTTATAAGTATTGAGAAGGCCAAGAAAATATATTTGCAATGTGAATGTGGAAGAACCAATGATCAGAGGTGTCATCACTGGGGCACTGGCCTCAGTGCAGTACCCCCCAAACTTCCAAGGAGAGCCACGCAGCCCAGACTTTGCCCGGGCTAGCATGTGACCCACCCATGGCTGGGACCAGGGAGACCCCGCTAAGGAGCCACGAAGCCAAAGCCCACAGGATGATCCGGATCTAGGGTCCAGCCTGTTATCTTTCCACCGTGATGGAGGGAAGTGTTTTCACGGCTCTGAGAAACCAACTTCTTTAAGGAGAGGCTACGCAAGAGTGCCCTTCTGGCTCAGGCTTTCATAGCCCACTTATGGGCCCGCCCTTCAGAATTTAATTTAGTAATGCAATCAGGCCACATTGATCGAAACCAAACGAGAAAAGAAAATCAAATCCGATCTAATTATCGGATTAAACATTCCACCACCAACCGTTTGAGGGGTTGAACAGGAGGAGGTGGAGTCACATAAAAAACTTATAAACAGGAAAGTATTTTGTTCTTTATTCAATGTTGGATATGTTCACATTGAGTACCTCCAGCAGTCAGGTAAGTGAATATTAAGGCCAATTCAGATGCGTCAACTGGCGAATTCGTCACACTACGAGTTCGGCTCTGAAAGAATTATGTCTAGGGCTTGTGATCGCTACCCATATAATGATAGCTTGAGGAATGGTCACATTGATTTCTATAAAAGAACCAGATTTTGTGAAATTCTTGAGCGGATTACTATGGAAGGAGCTTTCACAGTTTTGCCCAACTGGAGTTGCAATGGAACATATGACTACTGCAGTAAGTTGGGTGTTTGTGTCAGACAAAGAGATTAAAGCAACAGATGGGAGCTTTAAGGATGTGAAACTTTATATGGAGAATGTTAAATGTGAGCGAACGCGGAGACATGGAAGTACCAGTTCTGCAAGGGTTGCTACAGTGTTTCGGGCATTCCACCCATCAGAGAATCAGTGTACTGCGGTCTGGAGATCTGGGCTTAGTAACATGACTATTTCTGCTGAAGGAATTTGGAATTCTTCAAGTGGGCTGCTTTGCATGGTTGGTTGCCTTGGACCTCTTGATACAGAAGGAATTCTTCAAAGATTCCTATATCGTTTACCATAAAGCAAAGAAGCATAATTTATGGCAGTTTTTCCAGCATTCCATGGAAGTAAAACTTCCTTTATCGTTTGAAAAGCTAGTGCAGACTGCAGAGCTGTGGAATTACTTATAGGACATCCCTTCTGCAGTACAGCTAGTGAAAAATAGCATCAGTAGGTGTTGTTCTTGAAAAGCATGAAAGTTTTGGGACCGTCATAAAGAAATCATTGCTACACTACCCAAAACCAGAAGATGCAGAGGAATTTTTAACCAGCCTTTCTGTGCTCTCAGAGGGTCTCACCTTCCATGTTTCTGCAATTCCTGATAATTGTCACTTTCCAAGGACAAATGTTCAAATGGACGTTATTTCTCTTGGTCACTTGTTTGGCGATATTGGTCCGTTAAAAAATGTTTCCGCCATAGAAGACGAGATTCCTTATCACACTAAGGCTGAGTATACCGAAAAGCAGCTTCTTCTAACATGTCAGCTCAACTAGCATTTGCTGGGAAGGCTTATAGCAATTTTTCTATGCTTTTCTTGGAGGGTCTTTATGATCCACATGCAGGAACAATTTTTCTCGTTGGCTGCAGGGATGCCAGAGCTGCGTTGAAGATCTTGTTTGAGAGCATGGATCTTGAAGCTGGATTGGATTGTTCGATTGAAGTGGTGGTGTCTTACCCACCCATTACAGAACAGTGGTTAATCAACCCAACGGCTACCATTTCTATAGCCAGCCAAAGAACTGAAGACGATCCTCTCTATTTTAGGACAATTAAGCTGAAGACTCTTCCCATTATGTACTACGAGCAGCGGGAAGGCATTCTTTCTTGCAGGGGTCTTGAAGGGATTTTCGGATTTGACACTTACCATCGCAATTGCTTGCGTCTTAAGCCAACTGTTGATGAATTCAAAATACTGTTTAAAGGATTCATTATACGACTGAGTCTTCCTCCACTAGTAGAATATTCAGCCACGAACAAACCCTATCCCATGATTCATCACCCCTTATCTCTTTAGTGTACACATGGCACACATGCATCACTTCTTTCCCATGGAATCCTCACCTATCTCCACTATAAATAGCCCCCCTCCCTAGCTCCTAAATCATTCATTCAAGCTTTAAGCTTTCTTCTTTCTTCTCCTCTCTTCTCCTATCCCCTCATATATTTCCCTAATTTAGGGTTTTTCTAATTTAGGGTTTTATTCTTTTTTTAAATTAGGGTTTTACTTTTCCCTAATTTAGGGTTTTACCATTTCTTATCTTTAGGGTTTTATCTTTTTCTTCTAAAAAGGAAAAATAAAATCCTAATTTATTTGTTCTATCCGGATTTCGAGCAAATCTAAAGGAGGTGTAGTATTACCGGATTCCTACTGTGCATAGGAGATCCGAGACAGAAATTTCTGGGCTGTTTTATCCTGGGGACGACGGGGCTATAGACTGCTGCACACCGAAGGCAGAGCCGCGAAACGTCTTAAAGAAAGCGACTTAGTCCGCGACTCAACCTACTGGAATTTTGGTAATATATTTCCTGTTTATTATTTATTTCAGTTGATACAATTTGCATCTTCAACAATTTTAAGACGGTTCGATTGCCATGTCTGCTGTTATATCTACTGCTAAAATAATATCTGCTAGCACCGATCTAAATAAACCATTTCGCTTTGAAGGGGCTCATTTCAAAAGATGGAGACAAAAAATGTTGTTTTTCTTAACCATGAAAAAGGTGGCTTATGTAATTCATACAGATAAGCTTGTTTTGTCTGATGAATCCACAGATGCTGATAAGAATAGTCTTGAATCATGGGTAAAAAATGATTTTTTGTGCAAGAATTTATCTTGAATGGATTATCTGATGATCTTTATGAATATTATAATTCTGATAAATCTGCTAAAGAGATTTGAAAAACACTTCAGAAGAAGTATGATACTGAGGAGGCTGGAGCTAAGAAATTTGCAGTAAGTAAATATATGAGATTCATGATGATTGATGATAAGTCTGTGGAGACTCAGTCACATGAACTACAAAAAATAGTGCATGAGATCATCTCAGAAGGTATGCCTTTGCTTGAGCAATTTCAAGTAGTAGTTATGATAGATAAATTGCCCCATAGTTGGAAAGATTTTAAGAATATCCTTATGCACAAGAGTAAAGAGCTTTCTCTGGAAGGGCTCATTACTCGCCTTAGGATTAAGGAAGAAGCCCGAAAGCAAGATCAGAGAGAAGAAGTGCTCGTTGTCTCCAACAACGTGGCAAGTAGAAGGTCCTCTGTGATTCTGAAACCAATAGGAAAGAACATGAAGAATCAAAATCGAAACATCAACCAGAACCGGAAGAATCAGAATAGGAACACCTCACGAAACAGATCCAAACCACCCCAGGGAAATAACACATTCATGTGTTATAGTTGTAACAAGCCTGGTCATATGGCCAGGAATTACCGGAATAGGCCTCGTCCTACTCAACAGGCGAACCTAACCGAAGAGCAATTGATTGCTATGATCTCCGAGGTTAATCTTGCTGGAGGATCTGAGGGGTGGTAGGTGGATACTGGCGCTTCTCGTCACGTCTGTTTTGACAGAGATCTGTTTAAGTCCTATTCTGTATCTGAGGATAAGAAAGTGTTGCTGGGAGACTCCCACTCCACTATTGTTGCTGGTACTGGTGACGTGGAATTAAAGTTTACCTCTAGAAAGACCGTCATACTGAAGGATGTTCTGCACACTCCAAAGATGAGAAAGAACTTAGTCTCAGGCTATCTTCTCAATAAGGCTGGGTTTACCCAAACCATAGGAGCTGATCTTTACACAATAACAAAGAATAATGTCTTTGTTGGGAAGGGTTATGCTACTGATGGCATGTTTAAATTGAACATTGACATGAATAAAGTATCATCTTCTGCCTACATGTTGTGCACTTTTAATACTTGGCATGCTAGGCTTTGTCATGTGAATAAGCGATTAATTCAAAACATGAGTAACTTAGGACTCATCCCTAAACTATCTGTAGATGATTTTGAGAAATGTAAATACTGTAGCCAAGCTAAGATTACAAAAACCCCACATAGGTCAGTGCTTAGAGAGACTGAACAGCTTGAATTAATTCATTCTGACATTTGTGAATTTGATGGTATTTTAACAAGAAATGAAAAAGGATATTTTATAACATTCATAGATGATTGTTCTGATTACACTTATGTATATCTCATGAAAAATAAAAGTGAAACATTTGACATGTTTAAGCTATTCTTAACTGAAATAGAAATTCAATACAATAGAAAGGTAAAAAGACTACGAAGTGATAGAGGTACTGAGTATGATTCTGGTCCCTTTATTGAATTTTACAATACCAAAGGAATAATACATGAAAGAACTGCACCCTATTCTCCTGAGATGAATGGAAAAGCTGAAAGAAAAAATAGGACTCTTGCTGAATTAATAGTAGCCACTCTATTAAATTCTGGTGCAGCTTCTCATTGGTGGGGAGAAATTTTGCTGACTGTATGCTATGTGCTTAATAGAATCCCTAAGAGTAGAAGTAAAGTATCTCCCTATGAGATCTTAAAGAACAAAACACCTAACTTGTCCTACTTAAGAACATGGGGGTGCTTAGCTTATGTTTGAATTCCTGATCCCAAAAGAAATAAGCTGGCTAGTAGAGCATATGAATGTGTTTTCATAGGATATGCTATAAATAGTAAAGCTTATAGATTTTTGGATTTAAAAAGGCAAGTTATCATTGAATCTAACGATGTAGACTTCTATGAATATAGATTTCCTTTCAAATCGAGGAATAGTAAGGGCTCTATTTCTAGTAATCAGCCAAATGATATAAGTTATCAACCAATTGAAGAAGAAGAGCTTAGGCGGAGTAAACGAATTAGAACTCTTAAGGACTATGGAGCCGAATTTTATGCATACACCTTAGAGGAAGATCCCCACACACTCAAAGAAACTTTGTCTTCTCTAGATGCTAACTTGTGGGAAGAAGTAGTAAATGATGACATGGACTCTCTTGAGTCCAATAAAACTTGGCATCTAACAGACTTACGTCCAGGGTGCAAAGCTATAGGTTGCAAATGGGTACTGAAGAAAAAATTAAAATCCGATGGTACAGTTGAGAAAATACAAGGCTCACTTAGTAGCCAAAGGGTATAGACAAAGGGAGAATGTGGATTTCTTTGATACTTTTTCTCCAGTTTCTAGAATAACCTCCATACGGGTGTTAATAGCATTAGCTGCTATACATGACTTAGTTATATATCAAATGGATGTAAAAACTGCATTTCTAAATGGAGAATTAGAAGAAGAAATTTACATGGAACAACCTGAAAGTTTTGTGATTTCAGGCTAAGAAAACAAAGTTTGTAAATTGGACAAATCATTGTATGGTCTGAAACAAGCGCCTAAGCAATGGCATAAAAAATTTGATAATCTTGTCATCTCACATGGATTTAAAGTGAATGAAAGTGATAAGTGCATTTATTATAAGATTGAAAATAATCTTTGCACTATCATATGTCTTTATGTGGATGACCTACTTATCTTCGGCTCCAACATTCATGTCATAAATAAAGTAAAGTCCTTACTATATACTAACTTCGACATGAAAGACTTAGGAGAAGTGAATGTAATTCTTGGAATAAAAATTACTAGGTCAACAAAGGGACTTTTTTGGATTAATCACACTATATTGAAAAGATCTTAAAGAAATATAATTACTTTGACTGTAAATCTACTTGTACTCCATATGATCCTAGTGTTAAATTGCTCTAGAACACTGGAGACAATGTTAGACAAACTGAGTATGCGAGCATTATAGGTAGCTTACGTTATGCTACTGACTGCACGAGGCCTGATATAGCTTATGCTGTGGGGTTACTCTGTAGGTTTACCAGTAGACCTAGTATCGAACATTGGCATGCTATTGAAAGGATCATGAGGTATCTTAAGAGAACCATGAACCTTGGATTACATTATCAAAAGTTTTCTGCTGTTTTAGAAGGATACAGCGATGCTGATTGGAACACCCTTTCAGAAGACTCCAAGGCAACAAGTGGTTATATTTTCAGTATTGGCGGTGGAGCTGTTTCATGGAAGTCCAAAAAACAAACTATTTTGGCTAAATCCACGATGGAGTCTTAATTGATAGCACTAGCTACAGCTAGTGAAGAAGCAGGCTGGTTAAGAAGTCTGCTAGCTGAGATCCCGTTATGGGAAAGACCGATACCAGCCATTTTGATCCACTATGATAGTACCGCGGCTATCGCAAAAGTTCAGAACCGTTATTATAACGGTAAGAGACGACAAATACATCGTAAACATAGTACTGTTAGAGAGTTCCTCTCTACAGGAACTGTTAGAGTGGATCATGTACGGTCTGATGAGAATTTAGCTGATCCTTTGACAAAAAGACTAGCTAGAGAGAAAGTTTTTAAAACCTCGAAAGAAATGGGACTAATGCCCTTACAGTGATGAGTCACTCATGATGGTAACCCAACCTATGGACTGGAGATCCCAAGAAATAGGTTCAAAGGGTAATAACAAGTCATGAAGTGATAGAGAAAGAAACATACTATTTGGAGTCCCATTCTACTAGAAGTATGGAATCCTGAAGTGAACGAAAAAGGCTGAATTAAATTCTTAATGAGCTCTATACTCTATATAGAGTGGAGTATCCAGCTACAGGAATACTCTTGATAGGCTCGCCTATGTGAATGTGAAAGTTTGGCCTCTTTTATGGAATTTTTGGGCAAATTCTCTAAAACATTCACTATACTAGGATATACGTGCATGGTCAAAAAGGCACGGGCTTTTCTCGAACTACACCACAGAAAGATTGTGTGTGGGATGCTGTTGGAGATAGAGTTCAAAACTACAAGTTACTCTAGTATAATCTAAAGCATCATCACTATGCAAAGGTTCAAGTTAAGAGACACCTCTGCTTACGCATAATCTTATAATCTTGATACTGCTCAATGAAAAAAAAATGGGGGGGATTTTTTAATTTTAAATTCAAGTGGGGGATTGTTAATGAATTCAAAATACTGTTTAAAGGATTTATTATAGGACTGAGTCTTCCTCCACTAGGAGAAGATTCAGCCACCAACGAACAAACCCTATCCCATGATTCATCACCCCTTATCTCTTTAGTGTACACATGGCACACATGCATCACTTCTCTCCTATGGAATCCTCACCTATCTCCACTATAAATAGCCCCCCTCCTTAGCTCCTAGATCATTCATTCAAGCTTTAAGCTTTCTCCTCTCTTCTCCTCTCTTCTCCTATCTCCTCATATATTTCCCTAATTTAGGGTTTTTCTAATTTAGGATTTTATCCTTTTTCTTAAATTAGGGTTTTACTTTTCCCTAATTTAGGGTTTTACCATTTTTTATCTTTAGAGTTTTATCTTTTTCTTCTAAAAAGGAAAAATAAAATCCTAATTTATTTGTTCTATCCGAATTCCGAGCAAATCTAAAGGAGGTGTAGTATTACCGGATTCCTACTGTGCATAGGAGATCCGAGACAGAAATTTTTGGGCTGTTTTATCCTGGGGACGACGGGGCTATAGACTGCTGCACACCGAAGGCAGAGCCGCGAAACGTCTTAAAGAAAACGACTTAGTCCGCGACTCAGCCTACTGGAATTTTGGTAATATCTTTCCTGTTTATTATTTATTTCAGCTGATACAGTTTGCATCTTCAACACCAACTCTTTCATATCAGGCATGATTTGGATTCTGTTTCATCTATCTTGTAACGCTGGTTGTCCAAGCTGTTGGGTACAGTCTCCCTCTGATCACCGGAGCAGAGGCTCTCTTCAAAAGGAAAGCTTCTGAATCTTATGAAATGCCATATTACGATCTCTGGAAGAATCAGTGGCTTTATGTGATTGATTATAGTCTGAAAATTTTGGTGGTGTCCTTTATCCTAACTCCGAGGCTTTTTCTAGAAGGTGTGGAAATCTCGTATCAGATTGCTTACTCGAAGCCCTCGTGAATCGCACCATGTTCCAAGCGGACGGGTTCTTCTTATCACCTCAACCATACAAGTGATCGGGTATACAATTGTTCTGATTATTCATTCCATGAAAACTAGCCATGGATGATTTGAAACAGAGAGGTACGTAGATGCTGCAGCTAGTTCCAACACGATGTAAGGATGAAATGCTGAACTGGAGGAGTACATTGGTCTTGTTCAAGATCTTTTTTTGCTTCCTCAAGTCACCGGTAATTTTATGTGGCAGATTGATTGCAAAACACTCAGAAACTATACTTTTATTGGCATCAGAACAGTCAAGCTTCTCCTTTATGTTTATGACTACATTAAAGCTCCTGTTCCGAGTCCATACTTTGCTGCAGAAAACGAATTTGTCAATCCAAGTCTGGATTTCTACTCCAAGCCGGGAGATATCGTCATACCTGTTACTGCAATTCATCTTGCCACTGCCGTCTACATTCAACAGAGATGGAACCACCTCAGAGAGACTCTTAAATTTTGGACAGTGCAAGCTTCTTCCTGTTGGTTCCAGAGCGCATGAGAGATTGCGGTCCAAATCATCTGAAGGGGAGCTGTTTTCTAGTGTCAATGGACATGCAACACAAGGGAAAGATCACAATGATGAAGATTGATTCAACAGCCTCTCACAAGGGACTGACAAAAAGAGTTGTTCTGAACATGAAAGAAAGACCCTTGTCTGGTTATTTTCATTTCCATGCAGAAGAGTTTACTTCTGCTGATCTTGTCCTGGATATGTTGTATCACAATGTTATGAAAAACTATATGCCAGTTTTTATTTATGAAGTAAGTAATCTGATGAATTGTACATTTTTTACATACTTTTATTAATTTATTTTAGATATATTATATATATATTTTGTATTTATTGTTTTTCATTGTTTGATTTATTGTATTTTTGTTGCCTTTTTATTTAAAATATCAATTTAAATCAAAATTATTTTTTTTCATTTTTTATAGAATATTTTATGATTCTTGTATTTTTTGAAATTATAATTACTTTATATTATTTTTTCTCATTTTATATTTTTTCAGTTTCCTAGTCTTTTGCATTTTTCTTTTTAAAATTATTTTTTATTTTCTTTAAATTTTTTGAATTTTATTATATTTTATTTTGATTATTTTTTATAAATGATTTTACTTGATAAGTTTTTTAAATTTAATTTTTTTATTCTTTATTATTTTTGGTTTCAATAAAATTTTTTTCTTGCTTCGCAAGAGTTTTGTTTCTTTACTATTGTCTTGATTTCATATGCATTGACTTGATTTTTTTGACCTTTTTATCTTTTCCGAATTTTTCAGTTACTTTAACTTTCTTAATAATTTTTTTGTTTATTTTTTTATTTTTGGGATATTTTTAATTTCACTCACTTATTTTTAGTAACTTTATTTTTCTTGGATTTTTTAATTTATTTGATTTTTTATTTTTATGTGCTTTCATTTGATTTTTTATCTATCAGTATTTTTTATGAGTTTTGATTTCTTTTAATTTTTTAATTTTTTTTTGTTTTTATGATTTTTTTTACTTTTTTACATTTTATTTTGTTCTATTTTTATTTTACAGATTTTTTCTTTTTATGATTTTTGATATATTTTTTATATTTTATACTTAATTCAATAAAATTATAAAGATTAGACCTTACCAAGTGGATGCAATTTTGTTAGTTTATTTAATTTTAATTTTTTGTTACTATTTTTATTTATTTATTTTGAATACTTTTATATTTTTGTTGTATATTTTTATAAATTTTTATTATATTTTTATTACATATTTCTTTAAAATATCAATATAAATCAAAATTATTCTTAATTTTTTTAGAATAGTTTATTATTCTTGAATTATTTAAAATTATTTTGAAATTATTTTGTTACATTATTCTTCTCATTTTTAATTTTTTAGAATATTTTATTATTCTTAAATTATTTAAAATTATTTTGAAATTATTTTGTTACCTTATTCTTCTCATTTTTAATTTTTTTAGTTTTCTAATATTTTGTGTTTTCTTTTCAATTATTTTTTTTAGTTCCTTTGTTTTCTTGTATTTTACTACATTTTATTATTAAGATTTTTTGATATTTTTTATTTTTTGCCAACAATTTTTTTTTTTTTTTACTTTGTAAAGAGTTTTGTTTCTTTACTATTGCCTCTTTTTTTTAATGCATATTGACTTGATTTTGTCAGATTTTTTTACTCTATTTTTCCTTTTTTCTTTAGTTGTTTTGGATTTTTTAGTTTTTCCTTATAAATTTTTATTTTATTGGGCATTTTTAGTTTCTTTCACTAATTTTCTTTTAGTGATTTTAATTTTCTAATTAAAAATTACGTTGAATTACAAAATTATTACATTGAATCACTCTCGTTACGGTAGCTGCTAGCCATGCATTCTAGAAAGGCCAGTGCTAGTGCTGGCCTTCCCAAGCGACTAACCCTAGGTATTCATTAATGGCATTTGCTAACACCGAGAAAAGTCAGCACCAGCGTTGGGCTCCCCTAACGATTATCGTTGGGCAATTGTTGACATTAGTAAACACTAGCACTGGCACTGGAGGAGCCCAACAACTGCCTAACAATAGTTGAAAGAGCCCAACGATAGCCTCGCAATAGTTGTTGGTGTTAAGAGAGCCTAAAGATTGCTACTGGGCAATGGTACTAGTCAATGCTAATGCTATCCTTAAGAAAGCCTAGTGATGGACCCACGATAGTCAATGACACTAGAAGAGCCGAGCGATGGACCCACGATAGTAACTGACACTTGGAGAGCCCAATGACTACAGTCGTTAGCACTGGCTAACTCCAGCGCTAACCTATGGGGAGCCTAGCGACAGCCCCATGGTAGTTGGTTGAGCTAAGAGAACCTAGTGATGAACCTGGGACAACTGCTAATGTTGAAAGAGCCTCAGTACAGTTGCTGACACTAAGAGAGCCTAGTGACAGCCCCGCGACAATTACTGCTACTGAGAGAACCTCGCTGCTATTACTATTGCTGCAAAAGCCCAATGACAGTCACACGACAATCATTGGCGCTAGTAGGCCCTAGTACCAAAGGTGAGTTTTCCTTAATGACAGCCCAACGGCTATTGATAGCATCGAGGGAGCCAGGGACTACCGTTGAGCTATCACTAGTGCTAGCATTTCCCCCAGTGATGGCTTAGCAATAGTCGTTGGCATTGGGGAACTGAGTGATTGCTGTTGGGCTATTGCTAGCTAGTGAGGTCGTTAAACTATGTTTAAGTTACCGATCACAAGGCCTAAATAGCTATCAATTTTTCTAGTAGTTAGATATAGACCAACAATTTGGTCGCTAAGGGGTTGATAATATGCTTAAGTAGTATAAATTAATTAAAATTAAAGTTAGTAATGGATATTTAATTGATCGCTAATTTTCATCGCTAGTTTTTCACTGATTTTGTCTGTCTCTAAATTATCTTGCTATTTTTAGTTTTTTTTTATAGTGTATGATACAATGGCAGAAAGAGTTGCCATCATAAGTCAGATTGGTTTCGCTTGCTCTATTTTTAGATTTTATGATTTTTTTTGTTATTCCCTTTTATTTAATGATTTGTTAGTTGTTTCTTCTTGTTTAATGATTTATTAATTTGAGTAGTTTTGATACATGAAAGGTAAATATATGCATTCTCATTACATGTTTCTCTTTGAATTGAAATGTATTTCTTATGAGTATTCTAATGTACTTGTAGCTAATAGCTGAACATGCTATATTAATACTTATTAATTCTATGACATGTAATGGATTAGTGCCTTGCTTCATTTTACATGTTGTGTTTATTTATTTTAAGATGTCACATCCGGACTAAGCGATACTCTTTGAGCATGTACTTTTATCTTACTTTTTTTCCTCTATTGAAAAGAAGATACGCAAAAGGAATGTGACAATTTTCTCTCCTTAACCTTTTTTCTATTTGACATAATTTATTGAAACGTGATATTTGATTGCCTAGTGAACGTAATATTTTCTCTCCCCAAAAAGGTTGATGTGCTTGCATAGTGAAATAAAAATCAGGAAGAAAAAGAAGTTGGAATCATAAGCTTTATGTCATATCTTATGTTAAAAGTTCAAAGCCCTTGTCATAGATGTGCATTTTTAATTGTAATTGATGGTTTTAGGAAAGCTATTAATTTGAGGTTGTCTATTAATGTCATTGTTATTTTGGTTTCTCATGTTTATTTGAAAATAAGATTTATATCTTCTACCTAAACTGTTTTTGACTCTACTGCTTTAGATTATTTCCTTACCCAGATCGTAGATAGCCTTGACTATAGTATAATATTAGGCTTGTAAAATGTGAATAGCATTTAGTTTGGGAGTAATCAGCAGATAATATTTTTTCTCTGAAGCAAACAAAAATGGATACCATGCATTATAGTGTTGAAATTATGGCCATTAGTTAGGTTAAAATTAATAAACTTAAGTTTTATTGAAAATTTGAAAGTCTTCCGAGATTTTATATATCTTCAAAAGTGATGGACTAATTTCAAAGTGCTGGGATTGGTAAGTTTTACAAATACAGGTAAGTTTTGTGAAAAATGTTAAAAGTCTTTAGGGACTTCATCATCTCTTAAAAAGTGATGGACTAGTAACGATCTAGTTGAATGGTTAAATGATCTATTATGCATTATTTTCTGAGTCTAGTCCCATCATGTGAATTAATCTTATAACTTGAGTCCATCCCATTTTCGAATTAATCTTGTTTTGCCTTATGATTTTGATTTGATTTTCATGTAGTTAATTTTGTGCCTGAACATATGATAGGTATTGTTTTTGTGTTAAAGACTTTGATTTCACTTTTCAATCTATAGAATGAGAACATGGAGAAGTGGCTTGCCCATGAATATCCTTTTCTTGAGGCTAAGGTTGCATATTATGCTCGTCATGAATACTGTGAATTTGTAGTTAATTTCATTGTCAGGAGGTCATAGCTCGTTTTTCTTAACACCAATGCAGTAGGTTGGGCATTACCACGCATTATCGAAATATTGGCAACTAAACACAACTTGGACAAATCAAGATAGAAACACAAGTTGCTGATGGCTAAAAAATTCCTAGAAACTTTGAAGTCTTCTAGGAATACTCAGTTCCATGGCAGTAAACATTAATATAATCATATTATTTCCATGCTTATAAGAAATGCGTATTTTAATCGGCAAATCAAAGAAGGACAGAATTGATTTTATATTTTTTTCAAAGTTTTGATAATTTTTACTTTTCTCATATTTGACATATCTGCCTTATCATATGAAAACATGTTGCATATTTGACTTGCACTAACACTATAATCATATATTATTTCCATGCTTATAAGAAATATTAAAATAAAGCACAGATCAATTGTTTACAAAGATGGTTTTTGTGTTTTGTAATTAATATGGCTTGGATTGTTCATTTATCATAACCTCTCTCTCTTACATTTCATTTATAAATGAAATACTTGGCAAACTGAATAGACTTGATTTGTGCGAATTTTACATCTAGTTAATGATAGGTATATTAAATAGTCACAAGATTCTTGATATTAATGCTTTAAAGAAGTGTGATAATTCAACAAAATAAATAATTATATTTTTTAATATAATAAATTATAAAAATTCTTTTAAGTCTTAGAATAAAAAGTTCATGACAGTTTTTCAATATTTTAGGTGAAGAAGCTTAGTTATAAGATAACAATTCTGGGTTTAGGTCTCTTAGGCATGATCTTAAAGATTCAGTCCAAACTTACCTCACTAACCCACTAAGCCTTTAGTCAATGGATAACTATAACCTTAAGTTCTAACATGTATTGGCCTATCCTTCGTTGAGTCCACTAATCAATTCAAGCAAAAAAAAAGATGTTCAGCTGCTTCTTAATATCCTAGAAATACAAAATGAGATCTTTATGGGAATAAATATTTTTAAATTATTTAATTTTTAATTGATTTTTGAAAAAATATCAGCACATAATAACATAACAAAATACATAGACATGATTTATTGAATTAGGGCATAAACATTAATCTCTTTGATCATCAACCTTTAGACCTTCTCTTAGACTTAAAAGTTTCAGAGTCTTTCCTTTGAGAAAACCTAATGTCCTATTACTTTTCTACCTTGGTAACCACATCATCATTTTCTATTTGATCAAAATAGGAGATTTAGTTTTGTCGCCCAAGTTCTTAACTTTTCAGATGAAAATGTAACGTCCATGTAACAGGACTTCCTTATATATAAAATGGTTAGCCTTGATAAAGGAATCACTTCTGATAGGCAAAAAGCAGTACCAGAAACTGAAAAGGCAATCATCAAGTTATTAAATAAAGCAAAAAGTTAACAACTCTACATAAAAACTCAAACTGTAACCCATCTTTCGTCTTTTCATACAATACACCACCTTTAATGTTTTCAATTGAATCCCATAAAGTGAACCATAAACAAAAAGGTTGCTTTTGTGTTTGATAAGGGAATTTTAGTATTTATCTGTGACTTCCATAAGCACACAACAAAATAGATACATAGAAAAGACACCGCGATGATTCTTCTAAAACCCTCATGACTCATTTTGATTTCATAATCAGTTCACTATATTAATGGAAATCCTACCACATGGAATGCAATAACTTCCGGATCATGTGGGTAATATTGTCACAAGACATCAAATCCTCTAATCTTATATTTTGTTCATCTGTTTGAAAAAATAAAAATATATTTTTTTATTGTGATTTATTATATATTAATGTGAGAATGAAAGATATTTTAGAATAAATATGAAAAAAACCTTAAATTAAATTTATTTTTTAGGACTTTGATATGTTAATTGAATCAATTGTATATCTAGTTTTTCAATTTGGTTAGATTAGATATCGAGTCCAAAAGCTGTAAATTGGACTTTAACTCTAAATATTGTAAGAGATTAAAGTAGTTTCATTCGTTGAAATATTCCAATAATGATTTAAATAAATTATACGTACTTTTTTTGAGTTAACATTTTAATTTAAAATAATTTTTGACTAACGAATTATTTTTTATAAATTTTAAACTTTTAATTGTGTAAAATTTTTAATAATATATTTTTAATATTAAAAATTAATTTTTTTGTGATGGTAATTTGGATCTTTTTTTATATTTGTAAAAATTTTAAAATTAAAATTTATTATAAAATACTTTCAATTTGAATAGTAACTTTAAAAAAATTTCACAATATGAACTAAATTGAAGTAAATTGAAAATTTTCAAGACAATTTATAGTACAAGATCTTAATTTTAATAATCTTTTTAATTAATAACAACATTTAAATTAAACTCGATCAAAATATAATATGTAAAATAAATTCAACAAATATTTTAAAGTATAATTATAATTTTAAATTTATCACGCACAAACATCTTCTTTTATAATTAAATAAACGTAAACATTGGAAGATTTTAAATCCTATCAAAACCTGAAGAACCAACTACACAAGAAACACATCGAGATCAAGATGTCAAATGAGATATAATTTCTTATGTTAATGTTATAAGTGGAAAAAGAAAGTTTCACGGGATTATTAAATTGGGATTATGGTCCTATTTTTGTCACTTATTGAGCCTTATCATGTTCTTTCCTTTATTATACAATAAATTGTGGGTTCAAAAGAAGAATAATCAAGATCTTTTTATTAGTATAAAAAAGTGACAAACTTTATGGTCTTTCAAGTAAGGCAAAACAGTAAGTCTATGTCACAACCTGTCTCTAAGGACCACTTTGACTAAAACGCCTTGAATTATCTCGACATTAATATATATCGACAAGTCACTCAAAATGCAAGCTCTTAGGCCATGGATCTCAAGCTCAAGAAAGTAGAGAAAAGAAAGGCAAGAGGGTTCTCACACTCATTAAGGTCTAAGACCAAGAAAGTAAAGGGGAGACAAAAAAGGTGCTTATGGTTTAATTATGGGATAAAAATTTTATGGTCATCTTAAGTATTCTTTGATGCCATGCTATTTTGTCACTTTTTTTTTATTAACTTTTGATTTTCAAGGAGAAGGGTAAGACAAGATTTTTAATAAAATAAAAATTTTTAGTTGATTTATTATGTTAATATAAAAATAAAAAATAAATTTTAATCATTAATTTTATCAAGTTACATATGTTATTATTTTATAAAAAGATTAGCACAACTCAAATTTAGTCAAAGATCTGAATCCTTTCTCGTAACATTAAAGTACCAAAAGCTATACTATAATATCATATTTGGTATGTAGCACTAAATGTATATATTTTTAAAAAATATTAAATAATTTTTAAATTTTTAATCAAATTAAAATAATAATAAATATTTTATTATTACAAAAAAATGCATTATTCAAAATATCTCGTCTAATTCCTTAAAACAATACCAGTATTTAAGATATAATTTAATTTATTTATTAATAATTATTTAATACTAATTGAAATAAATTGATTGAAATACTGTAACAATTTAATACCAAAAAAATGTTAAATTTAGTGTGAAAGGTGAAAAAGGTTTTTATTTGTGTTTAACTTTTTGATATGAAGTTTAAAGAGAATTTTCGTAATTTATAATTACATTACAAAAAATAAAAAAATATATATTAATTCATTATTAATTTATCACGTATCATCATCTCTTCAAAATCTTGACATAACTCAAATTAATAGAAGATCCCAAACTTTTATTTTAAGTTGAAAGAATTTTTTTAATAAGAATAATATTATTTTTTATTTTTAAAAATAAAAAAATATATTTATTTATTATTTAAAGTAAATAAAAAATATTATATTATATTTATTTGTTAATTTAAAATTTGATTCGTTGATTAAATTATTTATATATTTAATGTTTCAATTTAGTTTAAATTACATTTTAATTCAAACAATTGTAAAAGCTTAAGGGTTAATTTAGTTGTTAAAATATTTGAAAAATAACTTAAATAAATTTTATACTTCATTCGAGTTTACTCGTTAAATTTGAATAATTTTTGACTTAGAAAAAATTTTTTATGAACTTTTAGAAATTTTTAACTATATAAATTTTTTTAAAAATTATTTTAGAAATATTAAAATTTTAAATTTTTGTGACATAATAAATATATGTAAACAATTTTTATTTAAAATTTATTATAAAATACTTTTAATTTAATTTTTTTTAAAATTTAATTTTTTAAAATTTAATTTGATAAACTAATATTTATCTTAAAACTTATTATTATTATTATGAAAAAGGTTAGTTTGTCACTGGGGCTTTGTTTAAAAAGAAAGCAATGTAGTTGTTATTAAAAGACCCTTATGATCTTACGCCTGCAAATAAAAATCTCAAACTCTATTGATTTATCACCATAAAATGATAAAAAAAATTCGACCAATGATATATTTATAAAATAATAAATTAATTTATATTCAAGATTTATGTTAATAAGATTTTATCATTGAGTTTCACACATCTATATTAGTTATCTCATTAAAAATTGTAGCTCAATCCATATTAAACAAGTTACATATTAAATTTTTTTAATTAAATCAAAGTTATCAAACGTATTTTACTAAGAAAAAATATTTGCAATTAATTACAACTTGTCAATGTGAAAAAAAAATAAATTACAATCAATTTATTTTATTAAACCAAAATGTGTAAGATATAGTTGTTGAAGATCATGAGGAGATTGGAAAATATGTAAGATATTGTTGAAGATCATGAAGAAATTGAAAAATTAGGTTTCTCAAAGCCATAATTCCCCATATTCCTTTTATCAATACTGAATTCAATGATTATAGTGTGCAAATTATCTGAGGACTTGTTTTAAGACAACTCTCAGCAACCAAAGTTTTTATTAGTGAAAACAACTTATTTCAAGATAACAACTAAGGTTTCTATTAATGTTGGGTTCAAAAAAATAATTGTTAATAAGGCATTTGATAATCCAATTTAAACTCCAAAGGGCACACAACAGATCATAGGGCACTGGCTCACCTTTCTGGAAATGCTCTCTCCATGCAGCCAGGCCTCACTCAGGAAGCCCCGCAGCTCACACCTTATCTTACTCACCACTGATTAGACAGGTGTGAGTTTGATTTGAGGCACCTGGCCTGTCGCATGTTGTTTTTCATGAATGGGAGGGTTTTCTCAGATTGCATTGTGCCTCATCCAGTTACCCTGTCCTCATTCCGGAGCTACACAGAGTAAGAAGCCCAGAGCTCTTGTTTTTTGAAAGGGCTACATGACGCACCCATGGCTTGAAGTGGGTGAGGATAACAGCCCATTGATCAAATCACGAGCTCATTTATCAATCCTTAACCATGCAAAACCCTTAACTTCTAATCCAATCCAACAATCAAATCAAATATTTTTTCATTTACAATCTTATCACAAGTCCACAACGTCAAGCTCGGCGTATCCTGTACAATAAAAACAGCAAGAACAAAGTTATTTTTTCAATGTGGGATGTGTTCACTTACCGGTCAGTGAACGAAAATTAAGGCCAATTCAGATGCCGGGAATTTGCAACTTTTGTAAGAATAAATTATAAATTCCATTGATTAATTACCCATTAATCTGATTAACTACTTTTTCGAACCAAAACATTTGGATTTTCCCTTATATAATAAGCCAAAAAGTGAAGAGAAAATCATCAGAAAGAAGAAATGTTGCCTTTAAAGGAAGTTTCCTTCTGGGTTCGTGATGTTGATTATGCCCATCGAGCTAAGAAGTATATTAGTGTTAGTGGGACTCTGAGTATACCCAAAAGCAGCTTCTTCTGAACATGTCAGCTCAACTAACTCTTGCAGGGAAGGCTTATAGCAATTTTTCTATGCTCTTCTTGGAGGGTCTTTATGATCCACATGCAGGAACAATGTATCTTGTTGGCTGCAGGGACGTCAGAGCTGCGTGGAAGATCTTGTTTGAAAGCATGGATCTTGAAGCTGGATTGGATTGTTCAATTGAAGTGGTAGTGTGTTACCTACCCACTACAGCACAGTGGTTAATCCACCCAACGGGTACCACTTCTATAGCCAGCCAAAGAACAGAAGACGATCCTTTCTATTTTAGAACAATTAAGCTGAAGACTCTTCCCATTATGCACAGGAAGCAGCGGGAGGACATTCTTTCTTGCAGGGGTCTTGAGGGGATTCTTCGGATTTTGACACTTTCATTCGCAAGTGCTGGCATCTTAAGTCAACTCTTTCACATCAGGCATGATCTGGATTCTGTTCCTTTCATCTCTATTATAATGCTGGGTGTCCAAGCTGTTGGGTACAGTCTCCCTCTGATTATTGGAGCAGAGGCTCTCTTCAAAAGGAAAGCTTCTGAATCTTATGAAATGCCACATTACAATCTCCAGAAGAATCAGTGGCTTTATGTGATTGATTACAAGCCACTCAGAAAACTATACTTCATTGGCATGACAACAGTCAGGCTTCTCCCTCATGCTTGTGACTACATCAAAGCTCCTGTTCCGAGTGCATGCTTTGCTACAGAAAATGAATTTGCCGATCAAAGTCTGAATTTCTACTCTAAGCCTGGAGATATCACCAGACCTGTTACTGCAATTCTTCTTGCAGCCGTCGACGTTCAGCAGAGATGGAACTACGAGAAGCTCAGAGAGACTCTTTAACTTTTGGACAGTGTAAGCTTGTTCCTGTTATTTCCAGAGCGTATGAGAGATTGCGGTCCAAATCATCTGAAGCGGAGCTTGTTTCTGGCGTCAATGGAAATGCAACACAAGAGAAAGATCACAATGATGAAGATTGATTCAACAGCCTCTAACAAGGCAATGACAAAAAGAGTTGTTCTTAACATGAAAGAAAGCAAAATCACCATTGTCTAGTTCATTTCCGTGCTTAAGAGTTGGCTTCTGCTGATCTTGTCCTGGATATGTTGTGTCACTATGTTTTGGAAAACTGTATGATAATTTTTGTTTATGAAGCAAGTAATATGATGAATTGTCCATTTTGGTTGAGTTTTCTCTATGGCCATTGGATAAACTGATAAATGGATAAGTTAAGAAGCCAAATTGGATTGAAACAGACATGGATGCTCGCCGTACATGAATCCATTTAGATTATAGCACCTTCTTACAATCATAGTTTATTAAAATGTTGGTTTGAAATAAATCTAGCAAGCCATGAACTTCAAGGCACCAGCTTGATTCCCATGGAAGGCATCTGCTTTTTGCTGTTTACCAGCCAGATTGGACTGAATGGACAAAAGACCATAGCCATTTGGTATACCCTATGGTCAGATTGGGCATGAATATGTAATTATATTAAACTTTGAAGCATCAAGAATGTGCTTCTCATTAATGGGAGTGGATCAACTTTTACCTTAAGCACTAGAACCTTGGGTTTGAGCCAATTCAACAAGTTAAATTGCTTAGGGAAGCCTCATAGCTTAGATGGTAAGAAATGGGGGTACGAAGAAGTAGATTTCTTTATTTTTCGTCTACTTTTGAAAGGGTTACAATGAAATGTAAAAAGAGAAACAGTGGTGTGTTTGTGAGGAAATAGAGAGACGCTCACTAATAGAAAGGGGAAAGGGGAGCCTAAGGGAGTGTATGGGAGCCAAGTCTCTTTCTCTATCTATCCTAAGCTGTTCTCCAAATGGCAGGTGAGCTGTTAGGAATGGATTATTGACCAAAAGAAGTGTGGTTGATTTGATCAGAATTGCTGATGAATCAATGCAAGAATTGATGAAGGTGGGGATAGGTCTGGCTAGCAAAGAGGAACAAAGGAGGGGAAAGATGTAAGTCCATTTTCCTTATAGAAGGAGAAATAGGGGAGTGGATAAGGGAAAAACAAAGGTCTGAGAGGCTGGGCATAGTGTTCTTGGTGCTATGTTAGCAGTATGGTAGAAGCAATATAACAGAAGCAGTATAACAGTAGCAATAGCAATATTGCAGAAGCAATGTAACAGGGCAGTATAGTAGTATAGCTAAGTAGCTTAGGAATATAGCAATAGCGATATTCAAATAGGTGTAACTTAAAATTTTAAATATAAAATTAAGTTAATCAAATATAGTATAAATTTTAAATTAAAATAATTATTTATATAATTTTCTTCTTATATTTACTCTTATTTTTATTGAATTGATCTGCATAAAATGCATAGGATCTAACCATGGGGTAAGCCCAATGGCTATGGTCTTTTGTCCATTCAGCCCAACCTGGCTGGTAAACAGCAAAAACCAGAAAAGGAGCTCTAATGTAGTCACAAGCATGCGGGAGAAGCCTGACTGTTGTGATGCCAATGAAGTATAGTGAGTGGTTTGCAATCAATCTGCCACATAAAATTACCGATGACTTGAGGAAGCAAAAAAAGATCTTGAACAAGACCAATGTACTCCTCCATTTCAGCTTTCCATCCCTGCATCGTGTTGGAACTAGCCGCAGCATCTACGTACCTCTCTGTTTCAAATCATCCATGGCTATTTTTCATGGAACGAGCAATCAGAACAACTATATGCCTGATGGGCATAATCAAAATCACGAAACCAGTAGGAAACTCCCTTCAAAGGGGTCTGAAATTATTGGGTAATCAATGGAATTTATCATTTGCTCTTACAAAACCTATGGCGATCTCTAACCTATCCCACATTGAGAAAAGAACAAATGCTTTGCTCTTTATAATTCCTGCCTAGGGCCACTCCCGTGTGAGTGCTGTCAGAAGGTTATGAATTAAATTTGTGATTTGATGATTAATCATGATTTGATTGTGTTTGATCTGTATTGGGTTTCGTGTTTGCATAAGTCATGTAACCTCGACCCATTTCAGGAAGGTTTCTAAACATATTGAGAAGTGCCCACATCAAAAAAAGTGAGGTTGACGGGCCAGTGGCCCAACGATGATCTATGAGGAATCCCTAGTGGGTAAATTGGATCATCTCGGTTTGTGGTGTGGTGTATTTTGTCTGAACTTATTTTTGATTTTAAAAAATAAGTTGATTGTGATTAATTTTTTAACATGGATTAGTTGTAATTAATTATAAATATTATTTGTTTAATAAAATAAATGTCATAATTTTGATTTAATTAAAAAAATTCAATATGTCACTTGTTTAATATGGATTAAGTTATAATTTTTAATGAGATAACTAACATGGATGTGTAAAACTCAATGATAAACTCTTATTAGCATAAACTCTGTATATAAATTAATTTATTATTTTATAAATATATCATTGATTAAAATTTTTTTTATCATTTTATCATGATAAATCAAATAAATTTGATATTTCTATTTGTAGATGTACGACCATAAGAGTTGTTGCTCTTTTAATGCCTACCACATTGCTTTCTCTTTAAACAAACCCTCAATGAAAAATTAATTTTTTATAATAATAATAAATAATTTAAAAATAAATATTGATTTATTAATTTGAATTAAAATTAAATTTAAAAATTTTAAATTAAAAATATTTTATAATAAATTTTAATTAATTTTTTTATATATTTATTATGTCATAAATAATTTTAAATTTTTAATATATCAAAAATAATTTTTAAAAAATTCATATAGTTAAAAATTTTTAAAAGTCTAAAAAAAGTTGTTTGTAAGTTAAAAAATTTTCAAATTTAAGGAATGAATTTGAAATAATGTATAAAATTTATTTGAGATATTTTTTTAAATATTTTAATAACTAAATTCTAGAAGAATTGTTCGAATTAAAATGTAATTTGAACTAAATTGAAACATTAGATATACAAGTAATCTAACAAATACATCAAAGTTTAAATTAACAAATAAATATAATATATTATTTTATATATTTAATAAAATAATAAACAAATACAACATATTTTAACAACTTTAAATAATATATCATGAAAATTTTCAATTTAGTTGATGTTGTGAATTTTTTTAAAATGACTATTCAAATTGAAAATATTTTATGATAAATTTTAATTTTAAAATTTTTGCAAATAGAAAAAAAGATTCAAAATATCAACACAAAAAATTAATTTTTTAATATTAAAAATATTTTTCAAAATATTACATAATTAAAATTTAAAAATTTATAAAAAATAACTCGTCAGTCAAAAATTATTTAAAATTAAAATATTGACTCAAAAAAGTATGTATAATTTATTTAAATTATTATTGAAATATTACAACAATAAAACTACTTTAATCTCTTACAATATTTAGAGTTATAGTCCAATTTACAGCTTTTGGATTCAATATCTAATCTAACCAAGTTGAAAAACTAAATTACAATTGATTCAATTGACATATCAAAGTCTTGAAAAATAAATTTAATTTAAAGTTTTTTCATATTTATTCTAAAATCTCTTTCATTTATTTCCTTCATTCTCACATTAATATATAATAAATCATAATTAAAAAAACATATCTTTAATTTTTTAAACAGATGAAAAAAATATAAGATTAAAGAATCTGATGTCTTGTGACAATGTTACCTACATGATTTAGAAGCTACTACATTCAATGTGGTAGGATTTCTAATAATATAGTGAATTGATTGTGAAATCAAAATGAGTTGGAAGGGTGTTAGAAGAATTTTGGCGGGCGCTCTTCTTGTGTTTCTATTTTGTTGTGTGCTTGTGGAAGCCGAAGATAAATACTAAAATTCATTTATTAGATACAAAGTATCCTTTTCTTTTATGGTTCACTTTATGACATTCAATTGAAAATATTAAAAAGGTTTAAAGGTGCGGACAGTATGAAGAAAAGAAAGATGAGTTGTAGTTTGAGTTTTTGTGCAGAGCTGCTAACTTTTGACTTTATTTAATAATTTAATGATTGACATTTTCAATTTTAGTGCTATTTTTTGCCTATCAAAAGAGATTCCTTCATTAAGGCTGACCATTTATATATATAAGGAAGTCTTGTTAAAAGGACATTACATTTTCATCTGAAAAGTTAGGAACTTGGCCAACAAAATATAATCTCTTGTGTTAATCAAATAGAAAATAATCATTTGGTTACCAAGGCAGGAAACCAACAGGACACTAGGTTTCTCAAAGGAAAGACTCTAAAACTTTTACTCTAAGAGAAGGTCTAAAGGCTGATGATTAAAGAGGTTAATTAGTTAAAGACATGTTTAGCCAAAAAGAAATTAAATGATAGAAATTAAAGAAGTTTTCATACGAAAATAATTAATAAAGGTTTCTTTTTAAACCTATAAATTCAAGTTAAGTAAATATATGTTGCTAAAATATTCACTAATTTAAATCAAGATACATATTTTTTAGTTCCAATATTATCGTAATAAAATATTTTTTATTAAATTTGCAAGTTAAATGACACATTCTTTAAGATAATTATTAAAGTTATATAACTTATTATATCACATGCATATCTGCCTTTCAATATTATGCTTGCTTTCATATTAGTATTTCTTTTTAATAAAAAGTTTTAATTTTAACTTTTATATAAGTATTTATTTTTTATTTAATTAATTTTATTCGTTCAAATCTGTTTCAATTAATGAAATGATGTTATTATCCTGAAGTAAAAATAATAAAAATTTACTAATACAAAATACGATGAAAGGTTAACTTAATTTTAAAACATAGTATATATATATATATATATATTGCAATCGTATAAAAATTGTATAAAATGTGAAATATGCTTTATATTTAATATTGATGTCCTGATGTTCAAAATTGTATGTAAAAACTTTGTATCAAAATTATGTAAAATATTATTCATTTTATAATTAATTATTATTAAAACACTCCATATGATTTCAACTATTAAAAATGTGTTTAATTTTAATGAGTTAAAAATTTTATTTTTTTTGAAAAATATTTTACGACATTATGGTATAATTAGATTTATGTTGGATTTTAATCAAGTTTAAAGTTCTTATCATTGAGTTTATTCTAATTAATTTTTAAATAATTTTATCATGATAAAATAATAAATAAATATTTAATAAATATTATTATTATTAAGAAATCATATTATCCATGTGACATTTACCCTTTCACTAAAATGATAAAAGTTTGAAAGCATAATCTCTCACACACGCATAATATGGAAGCATGTGTGTGTGTATATATATATATATATATTAGTCATTTCACTTGCATAATAAAATTAAATGAAAGATATATATGCAATTTATTTTTATAATATAACATTGAGACTCATATAAATGTAATAATTTAACATTGTAGATATTATAAAAAAGTTGGTAAAAGTTATAGAAAACTCTAATATTTAGTCCATATTATTAAACAAACCTCATATAGTTTAGTTATTAATTTTTTTGATATGATTTAATTTGATCAAAATTGACAAATTAAGGTTTAATTTATCACTTTTTAAATATGAAAATTTGATTAATAACATAAAATAAATATTAAAATTATATATAAATTTTATGTTAAAAATAATAATTTATTATTTGATTTTATTATTATTTTTAAAAATTAAAATAAATTTTGATTTCAAAATACAGAAATTTTAAATTTTAATTTATTTGAAACAAAAAAAGTTTAAAACTTAAAAAATTATTTTAAAATAAAAAATTTCATAAAAATTTGAAAATTAGAAGCATAAGTGAAAATGACAAAGCTACAAATATATTTAAAAATAATGTTGATTATTATAATTTAATAATTAATTTATGTTAAATAATTTTCAATGTTTTTGAAAATTTTTTTATTTTTAAATAATGTAAAACTTATCAATTATTTATAAAAATTAAATTGACAATTAAAACCTAAAAATTATTTTAAAACTAAAAAATTTAACAAGAAATTTAAAAAATTATTTAATACCAATTAATTATTAAATTATAATGATCAATATTATTTTTAAATATATTTGTAGCTTTGTGTTTTTGATTTTCAAAATTTTTGAGAAAACTTTTATTTTTAAACAATATTTAAGTTTTAAGTTTTTTTATATTTTCAAATATTTTAAATATTTTTATTTTAAAATCAAAATTCATTTTAATTTTGAAAATAATAATCAAATCAATTAATAATTTTTTATTTTTATATGAATGGGGAAATCAAACATGCTTAATGCATGTTTCTAAAATGTGACCGTTGGGAGAGTATTTAATGAGTGAGAGTCACGCATTTGGCATTTCTTCTCCTTCTTCTCCGTCTGCTTCTCTCTTTCCCCTCTCTCTCAAAACTTCCTCTGCGTCTCTCTTTCTCCATCCTCTGAAAGCTTCCGCCCATTTCTTGAGAAAACAGATCGAATGTGAAAACCTCAACTGACTCGTCGGACTGCCCTTTCTGACCCTACCGTTCGTCTCGTTCACCTCTTGAATCAAATAGAATGAAAGGAAAGGCGGATTCATCTTGCTCGAAAGCATCAGCAGATGCAGTCTAAGAATCCTTTGTTTTCGGGCTTCGATCAGCGCTCTTGTCCAGAGCGAAGAGTAGGCGAAAAAGCACCGCCGAATCTGCATGAGCGGGCTTCTATTGCTACATAACAATAGAGCAGGATAGCATTTTAAAAACAGAAAAACAGGGAAAGATATCAAGCCACTGGACCGTGCGAAAATCAGGGCATGGCACACAGCTATAATGGAATTTTCATGGGTCTCTTCTGCAAGCATTCTCTCTTGGCTGGCCGAAAGGGGTCCATCAAACTGGTTGGGATATTACTTACAGTATGGGTGAAGAGCGACCTCATGGACGACGTACTTAACATGTCTCTTGTGTTGGCAGAGGCTTGATGGGTTATCTTGGAAACAAGGTACGTTTTAATTTCCCAGAGTCGGAGAGTGGAATTATGATGATGTAAGAAAAAATGGCCATCACATCTTCTCGGGTTTTCCAGGGTTCAATTTCAATTAGCATCTCATTACACCAAATCTGCAGTCATTTGACCTCTGGGCAGGAGGGAGATGAACTATGGAGAGACTCAGATCTTGTGCAGATCCTAAGGAAGACAAGGTTTCCAAGGGACCATGGCACGGGAGATGAGAACTCTCCTCAAACAATTCTCGACCATGAGTAAAACCCTTACTCTCACTTTTTTCTGTCCATACTTAGCTAATGAATCAATAATGATCAAATCTTCATCATACATGCTTAATGCATGTTTCTAAAATGTGACCGTTGGGAGAGTATTTAAAGAGTGAGAGTCACGCATTTGGCATTTCTTCTTCTTCTTCTCCGTCTGCTCCTCTCTTTCCCCTCTCTCTCAAAACTTCCTCTGCGTCTCTCTTTCTCCACCCTCTGAAAACTTCCTCCCATTTCTTGAGTAAACAGATCAAATGTGAAAAACTTAAGTGACTCGTCGGACTACCCTTTCTGACCCTACTGTTCGTCTCGTTCACCTCTTGAATCAAATAGAATGATAGGAAAGGCAGATTCATCTTGCTCGAAAGCATCATCAGACGCAGTCTAAGAATCCTTTATTTTCGGGGTTCGATCAACGCTCCTGTCCAGAGCGAAGAGCAGACGAAAAAGCACCGTCGAATCTGCATGAGCGGGCTTCTATTGCTACATAACAATAGAGCAGCATAGCATTTTAAAAACAGAAAAACAGAGAAAGATATCAAGCCACTGGAAGGTGTGAAAATCAGGGCATGGCACACAGCCATAATGGAATTTTCATGGGTCTCTTCTGCAAGCATTCTCTCTTGGCTAGCCGAAAGGGGTCCATCAAACTGGTTGGGATATTACTTACAGTATGGGTGAAGAGCTACCTCATGGACGAAACAAGGTACGTCTTAATTTCCCAGAGTTGGAGAGTGGAATTATGATGATGTAAGAAAAAATGGCCATTAAATCTTCTCGGGTTTTCCACGGTTCAATTTCAATTAGCATGTCTTTACACCAAATCTGCAGTCATTTGATCTCTGAGCAGAAGGAGGGAGATGAACTATGGAGAAACTCAGATCTTATGGAGATCGTAAGAAAGACAAGGTTTCCAAGGGTCCATGGCATGGGGGATGAGAACTCTCCTGAAACAATTCTCGACCATGAGTAAAGCCCTTACTCTCACTTTTTTCTGTCCATACTTAGCTAATGAATCAATATCTGCAGCATTCCATTAGCTAATGAATCAATATCTGCAGCATTCTAGCTTACATGGATTAAATTCGGTCATATTTGTCCTGGTCCAATGGAATTATTTGACTTGGTGACTTCAACTACCAGGTTGTGTTGTCTTACGGCTTTGCAGAGGGTCTTGTTGAGATGTTGACTTCAATTACCAGATTGTGTTGTCTTATGACTCTGCAGAGGGTCTTGTTGAGATGTGCAATTGGAGATTATTGTTAGAAAATGACTAGGTATGTTTCTTTTTTTGTGATGTTCTTTCTGAAGTTTCAGAATCTCCTCTTTTCAATCTGTTTTTAAACATATTCAATCTAAAACTCCATGATTTTTGATCGTTTTTAGTTACAGCCATGGATAGAGTAGAGTGTGTTTGAGAGATCGAATGAAGGGAATATATGTTTTCCTCCCACCTATAAGTATTCAAATAATTCAGACAGATATGCAGGTGATGATAGACATCCAAAGGTGAAGCAAAGAACGCTTGCATGGTAATCTCACATTCTCCTGTGAAATATCTCTTACAATAAAATCATATTAGCTTTGTATTATATGATTGTTAGCATGTGAAATAATGTGAATGATATTGGCTGTTCAATTCTGGTATACTTAGTGTCTGATTGTGCCCTTTCCATCTAGAGGTGATCGTATACTATGGTATGGGAGAGGCTTGAATCAACTAACTTATATTTGTGGGGAATCAAGGTTCTTAGATCATAGGCCTGTTTACAGTATTTTTTTGGCAGAAATGAAATCTATAAACTGTAGCCAAATCAAGAAAAAGCATGAGTTGTTCAAATTCTAGGATTGAAGTTGAAGAACTATTGCCACACTTACATGGACACACAGAACTCAATTTCTTTTGAGGCATGCACTCCTTAAAAATCCACGCATGCTTGTGTGCTCCATGAAAGTAGCAGAAGTGAATTATATGCTCTGCACTTTTGTTAAGGTAAATTTATTGGAGAAAAAAAAGATTCTCTATGTTCTTAAGTAGCATAGCTTTTTCATTTACCTTGCAACGATAGTGTATCTTGTAAAACACAAAGCCATGTGAAGATTCAGCTGGCCATGGAGTTCCAACTATGCCTTTCTGCCTCAGTTATTTGGGTAAATTTTCTTCATATTATCACTAGAGAAAGTCTTGTCCTATTGGTTCTGTATTGTAATGGTATTAGGAGGGAAGTATGAGCCATTCTAGTGAGATTTCTAATTTCAACTTTGGAATTCTCTAGGACACAGCGATCATGAAACAGATTGATTTGCGTGCTCATCTATACAGGCTTTCTCTATGGGGAATCCTCATTTATAAAGTCTAATCAGGTTTACTTTTTGCTTCTGGTTTAAATATTAAATCATTTTTGAGTGATATGGCTGATTAATATGTGCCTCTCATCTTTTAGGAGGCTCTGGAGAGCATATTGATTGTATTTGAAAAGTTAAATCCAGGTATCCGATATGTTCAGGGGATGAATGAAATTTTTGTAACTGTTTTCTATGTATTTAGAAATGATAAAAAGTGACCATGATGAGGAAAATGCAGTAAGTAATTGTTTATCATTTTTCTTATTATTTTTC
The DNA here is from genome assembly GCA_021397835.1 of Moringa oleifera. NCBI lineage: Eukaryota > Viridiplantae > Streptophyta > Magnoliopsida > Brassicales > Moringaceae > Moringa > Moringa oleifera. The sequence goes on from JAJFZO010000152.1 coordinate 298,361, forward strand.
TAAATCTGAAATTTGTTTATGTGACTCTTTTATGATATCTTAGTTGTGTTTGAAGAGTTTATGTATATCCTATTATACTATACTTATATTTTGGATTTCTGTTTGTCTGTCTCATGATGTCAATAGAATAGTCTTTAAAAATTCTTATCCAGAAAAAAAAATAATATTAAACCTTTTACAGGTAAAAAACATCAAATACTTATTTGCTTTTAAAGAAGATGAAGATTTGATCATTATTGTTTTATGAAATCTGCACTCTAATTTTCTGCTCCTCGTGTTAGAATATCGATTGAGTTGATTGTTAGTTGTTTCTACTAGTATTTGGAAAATATGACTCCTAATATTTATCCAGTTTCTTTTTCTGTATTCATCCATGAATTGTTATCTTAATTGCCAGTAATTAGGATCCTGACTGTTCATCTTGAATTATGCTAATGTGTTAGGCATATATCTTATGTATATAATTTAACAGCTTGTAGTTTTCAAAAAGGAATGAGTTTTATGAGAAGTTAATATTTTATGTGCATGATTTATAATAGCCAGAGTGATGTAGAGTATTTGATTGCGGAGTTGAAAAGTCTGCCCCACTACTTGCTTTATATTCTTTTAATGTGAGCAATGCCTCAGTCTTGGATAGTTCATTATCTTTTTCTCAAATCCTTTAATTAGTACACATACATATTTCTTTCCTCCTTCCCACTTTCCTTCCTTTTTTTTTATTAAACCTTTCACACTGGTTGCTATCATAAATTTGCAACTGTTGTGTATACCTGGCTCCATATTACACCTGTCTCCACCTATGTCACTTTGTCAAACTCCCCCCCCCAATGACCTGTGGGGATGTTTCTTCCTCCCCAGGTTCCAAGAATTCAAACACTAGCATTATTTGGGATATTAAGACCAAGGAAATTGCAAAGGAGCTCTAAGATAAGGATTGCGTTGTGGTTATAACAAGTGTTTTTTTGGTCAAAGTATGGCCATTATGTTTATGCATCTGTTGATGATAAACCGTTGACACTTTAGTATGTCTTAAATGGGGAGAAGATTATGCACATAACTCTTCAGCAAATCCCTTTAAAGGCTCATCTGCATTCTAGTTCCTCCACTCCATCTTTCTATCTTTCACACTAGTTATGGACAAATGCTTGTTTCGACATCGATGTTGCAAAAATTTTGAGAACAATGATGGATAAGGAGCAGTTTTTAGTAGTTGAAAGAATTGCACTATCCAAACAACGGCTGGTTGCTTCTTTGGTAGGTGCAGGTATGGATCCCTACATGCGAGCTTATCCTTTTATTGTTAAACCTCCATTGGTACTGGATTCTTTCAACTTTTCTTATTTTTTTATGCTTAAATTTTCTTGATTACATTATTCTTTCTAATTTTTTTTCTCGATTTTCTTAGACATGCTTTCATTTTGTTAATATGATTTTTAAGCATAATAAGTTACGAACTCTTATTTATTTTTTTTTGTCAAAAGGTTTACTTTATAGCAACTCAGAGACTAACGCTTCTTTTGAGCACGATGTTGCAAAGATTGTGCAGGCAATGATGAAGAAGGACCAATGGGAGAACAACCGATTGTTCTTATGGTAGCTGTAGCAGATATGGTTTCATAAATCGGGGCTCATCCATTGTTGTTAGGGGAGGATTCTACCATCTTTTGTACATATTTATTATCTTGAAAAATGGCACCTTTATTGGCAATATTTTTTTATACATCATAATCACATTTTCTTTCATTACTTAGGAGTAGTATTGATCTAGCAGCAATAGTAACACTAGCTGTAGCAATAAACTAGCGGTGGCAGTAGTTGTAATCTTGCAGTGCAGTGGCACTCGCACGAATCTAACATTTGTAGTAACACTAATCTTGGTGTAATCTAGTAGCAGCAACACTTAAACAGTAATAATATCAATAATTTAAGAGTAGTAGTAATCTAGCTGTAAGAGTGACTGTAGTCTAGCAGCCATAATATAGAAGTAATAGTAGTAGTAGCAGTAGCGGTAGCAGGAGAAGCAGTAATCTATCAGTAGTAGTAGTAGTCTCATAGTAAACATATTTTAGATTTAGCAGTAGCTGTATTCTTGCAGTAGCAACAGGATTAATTTAGCACTAACAATAGCAACAATTTATTTTAAGAAGTATTCTAGCAGTAGCAATAGGATTAATTTAGCACTAACAGTAGCAATAATTTATTCTAAGTAGTATTCTATCAGTAGCAGTAACTATAGTCTAGCAGCAGCCATAATCTAGAAATAGTAATAATAGCAATAACAATAGAAGTAGTAATTTACCAGTAGCAGTAATTTAGCTGTTGGAGTGGTCTTTTAGTGGGCGTATTCTAGATGTAGCAGCAGTGGTAGCGGTATTCTTACATAACAGTAGAAATAATTTAGGGTTAGCAGTAGCAATAATTTAGGAGTAGTACTAATCTAGCAGTAGTTAGTTTCGAACTTCAGGTTAGTTATTTCTATTGCTCGAAGAAACTGCTGCTCTTTTTTCTAAAAGAGCCTTTCTTTTCCACGCTTGATTAGGATCTATATCGACTAAGTATTTTGTGTTTTCATGTGATTCACCTAGACAACTTAGCCCTCCAATAATTTAGTTTCATTTTCTTTTATATGGAATGATCTTTTCTTATGGATCCTACTAATTCTTACTCATCTAGCCATTGTCATGGAGTATGCTACGAGAGGAGAACTCTTTGATAGGATATGCTATGCTAGTAGATTTTGCGAGGATGAGGTAATGCACAGAGGTGAGTATGCCACATTCACTAATTTATTTATGTAGCCAAATTTCTTTTATACCCATATGCTTTACGAATCATGAAAGCTTATCCTTTCTTTCCCTGATTTCTCTATTCAGTTTCTATAGGTAAGGTTTTTCTGTTACTAACTAATACGGGGAGTGAGTTATTGCCGTTCAATGGTTTGAACTTCAACCATCATTCTTTGGTTTCATTTAGCCTTTCTCTTTAATTTGTTTTGCTTTTCTTTCTCTTATAATTCATCTAGCTTAAAGATTTATTTCTTGCAGTAGATTAGCCATAGAGATCTTAAGCTAGAAAATACCTTGCTGGATGGTAGTATAACTCCTAGTATCAAGATATGTGATTTCGGGCATTCAAAGGTAATGTTCAAATCATGAATGCCATAGGATCATAATGGAGATCGAGTTCATTTATAACCTCTTTACTTATGGTATTTACCTAATTTTGTCATCGACAATATCGTGCTCTCAATTAAAATCTGCAGGAGGAACATAAGCTTACATAATGGCTAAGGTCTTATCCGAAAGAGAATACGATGGCAAAGTTATACACTTAATTTTCTGCATTTTTCTTCCATCATTTTCCTCTTCGTTATCCCTTGCTGTTCTTTGATCGATGTTTTATATCTAACCATGGAGGAATATTTACGTTGCAGATGTTTGGTCTTCTCAGGTCACCATACACGTGATGCTAGTTGGTGCTTATCCGTTCGAAGATCATGTTGATCGAAGAAAACTAACAACTGGGATTTGTCATATTCTAACTCTCAAACTCCTTTCTTCCATTAAAAGTAAATAGAATTATCAGTGACTTAAAATAATGAGATACGTTCTTATTGGTCTTGGCAGCGGACTCGGATTACATCCCCAAGTTTACGTGAAATGCAAGCATCTTTTGTCTCCACTATTTTATCGCAAATCGTGAAAAGGTAATTTTGTCTCTTGGCTTGCATGGATGAATAGAAACTTGAATGCTAGGTTATCCGAAACAAAGAAGAAATAAACTAAAATTTAACTCAACTAGGTTAGTATACTTACTCATCAATGAACAGACTTAACCCAAAATTTTCTTAACGTAAACTCTTGGAATAGAAGTAATAAGAACTTTTTCGTAGTAATCATGATTGTTTCTTCAAATAATATGCTAGTATTAGATAGTGAACGATTAGAAAAGGTATTTCAACATATTTAGATGAACTAAACTGCTGGTTTTACGGAGATTAACTATTCGTGAAATGAAAACTGATTCATGTTAAAGAAGTTGCCTATACAGCTAATGGAATAGAGAGACTGACAAAGTCACAATGTAAATAACTCGTTGCAAACCACTAAAGAAGTGTTGTCGTCAAGAAGCGAGGAAGATTGTTGAAGTCCCAAAGCTTAAAGGGACATTAACGGGAAGCAACATAGATCTTGATGACTTGGATGCAGATGCAGATCTTAAAGATATAGACACCAATGTTGATTTTGTCTGCCCATTCAAAACAACAAATAACTCGTATTTTGCTAAGGTATGAACTACACTTTTTTGTTGATTTGTTTATACTAGAAGGAGAGTAAAGAATTCTCCCTGTAATCCATTTCTTACCAGTTGGCACGTAGATACTTTATAGCAGGTTATGGACAAAAGCTTGTTTGGACATCGATGATGCAAAGATTTTGAGGAAAATGATGGATAAGGAGCAATTCTTAGCAGTTGAAAGAATTGGACTATCCAAACAACGACTGGTTGCTTCTTTGATAGGTGCAGGTATGGATTCCTGCATGCGAGCGTATCCTTTTATTGTTAAACCTCCATTGGCACTAGATTCTTTTCCACTTTTTTAATTTTTTTTATGTTTCAAATTTTCTTGATTAGATTATTTCTTTTCTAATTTTATTTTTTTCTCGATTTTCTTAGACACACTTTCATTTTGTTAATATGATTTTTAGGCATGACAAGTTACGAAATCCTTTTTTTCTTTTTTTTTAGTCTGAAAAGATTTACTTTATAGCAACTTTGAGACTAATGCTTTTTTTGAGCATGATGTTGCAAAGATTGTGCACACAATGATGAAAAAGGACCAATGGCAGAACAACTGATTGTTCTTGTGGTAGTTGCAGCAGATATGGTTTCGTACATGGGGGCTCATCCATTTATAGTTAGGGGAGGATTCTACCATCTCTTGTACATATTTGTTATCTTGGAAAATGGCACATTTATCGATAATATTTGTCTATACATCATAATCACATTTGCTTTGGTTACTTAGGAGTAGCATTAATCTAGGAGCAGTAGTAGCTGTAGCAATAAACTAGTAGTGGCAATAGCTATAATCTAGCAAAGCAGTAGCACTAGCACGAATCTAACATTTGTAGTACCACTAATCTTGGTGTAATTTAGTAGCAGCAACACATAAATAGTAATAATATCAATAATTTAAGAGTAATAGTAATCTAGCAGTAAGAGTGACTGTAGTCTAGCAGCAGCCATAATATAGAAGTAATAGTAGTAGTAGTAGTATCAGGAGAAGTAGTAATCTATCAGTAGTAGTAGTCTCATAGTAAACGTATTCTAGATTTAGCAGTAGTAGCTGTATTCTTGTAGTAGCAGTAGGAATAATTTAGCATTGATAGTGCAATAATTTATTTTAAGTAGTAACCTAGTAGTAGCAGTAACTGTAGTCCAGTGGTAGCCATAATCTAGAAATAGTAGTAGCAGCAGTAGTAGAAGTAGTAATCTAACAATAGCAGTAATTTAGCTGTTGGAATGGCCTTTTAGTGGACGTATTCTAGATGTAGCAGCAGTGGTAGTGGTACTGTTGCAGTAATAGTAGAAATAATTTAGGACTAGTAGTAGCAACAATTTAGGAGTAGTACTAATATAGCGGTAGTTAGTTTCAAACTTTAGGTTAGTTATTTCTGTTGCTCGAAGAACTACAGCTCACTTTTCTAAAAGAGTGTTTTTTTTTTTTCATGCTTGATTAGGATCTACATTGACTAAGCATTTTATGTTTTTATGTGATTCAGCTAGACAACTTAGTCTTCCAATAATTTAGTTTCATTTTCTTTTATGTGGAATCATCTTTTCTTGTGGGTACTACTAACTCCTACTTATCTAGCCATTGTCATGGAGTATGTTACGGGAGGAGAACTCTTCGATAGGATATATGCTGTGCCAGTAGATTTTATGAGGATGAGGTAATGGACAGAGGTGAGCATGCCGCATTCACTAATTTATTTATGTAGTCAAATTTCTCTTATACCTATATGCTTTACAAAACATGAAAGCTTTCTCTTTTGTTCCCTAATTTCTCTATTCAGTCTCGATAGGTAAGGGTTTTCTATTAGCAACTAATATGTGGAGTGAGTTATTGCCGTTTAATGGTTTGAACTTCAACCATCGTTGTTTCATTTAGCCTTTCTCTTTAATTTGTTTTGCCTCTCTTTTTCATATAATTAATCTAGCTTAAAGATTTGTTTCTTACAACAGATTAGCCATAGAGATCTTTAGAAGATACTTTGCTGGATGGTAGTACAGCTTCTAGTATTAAGATATGTGATTTTGAGCATTCAAAGGTAATGTTCAAATCATGAATGTCGTAGGATTATAACGGAGATGAAGTTCGTTTATAAACTCTTTACTTATTGTATTTACCTGATTTTGTCATCGGCAGTGTCGTGCTCTCAAACAAATCTGCAGTAGGAACACAGGCTTACATAATGGCTGAGGTCCTATCCGAAAGAGAATACGATGGCAAAGTTATACACTTAGTTTTTTGCATTTTTCTTTTATCATTTTCCTTTTCGTTGTCCCTTGTTGTTCATTGATCATGGTTTTATATCTAACCCTAGAGCAATATTTGCGTTTCAGATGTTTGGTCTTCCCGGGTCACCATACACCTGATGCTAGCTGGTGCTTATCCGTTTGAAGATTATGATGATCGAAGAAGACTGGGAATTAGGATTTATCATATTCCGACTCTCAAACTCCTTTCTTCCGTTAAGAGTAGATAGAATTATGAGTGACTTAAAATAACAAGATATGTTCTTTTTTGTCTCAGCAGCGGGCCCAGATGACATCCCCTAGTTTACGTGGAGTGCAAGTATCCTTTGTCTCTGTTGTTTGTCGCAAATCGTGAAAAGGTAATTTTGTCTTTTGATTAGCATAGATGAATAGAAACTTGATTGCTAGTTTATCCGAAACAAAGAAGAAGCAAACTAAAATTTAACTAAACTAGGTCATTATATTTACTCATCAAAGAACAGGCTTAACCCAAACTGTCTGAACGCAAACTCTTAGAATGGAAGTAATAGGAACTTGTCCATTGTAGGCATGATTGTTTCTTTTGATAATATGCTAGTATTAGGTAGTCAATGACCAAAAAAAGTATTTCAACATATTTAGATGAACTGAACAGCTCGTTTTACGGAGATTAACTGTTCGTGAAATGAAAATTGAAGGGAAGTTGGGAGAGTCACAATGCAAAAAACCCGTTGCAAACCATTAAAGAAGTGCTGCTGTTAGGAAGCGAGGAAGACTGCTGAAGTCCCAAAGCTTAAGGGGACGTTAACGGGAAGCAGTATGGATCTTGATGACTTGGATGCAAATGCAGATTTTGAAGATCTAGACACCAGTGTTAATTTTGTCCACCCATTCAGAGCAACAAACAACTCGTATTTTGCTAAGGTACGAGCTGAACCTTTTTTTGTTGATTTGTTTATACTAGAAGGAGAGTAAAGAATTCTCCCTGTAATCCATTTCTTACTAGTTGGCACATTGATACTTTATAGTAGGTTATGGACAAATGCTTGTTTTGACATCGATGTTGCAAAGATTTTGAGGACAATGATGGGTAAAGAGCAGTTCTTAGCAGTTAAAAGAATTGCACTATTCAAACAACAGCTGGTGCTTCTTTGATAGGTGCAGGTATGGATTCCTACATGCGAGCTTATCCTTTTATTGTTAAACCTCCACTAGTACTAGATTCTTTTCCACTTTTTTGATCTTTTTATGTTTTAAATTTTCTTGATTTGATTATTTTTTTTAATTTTATTTTTACTCGATTTTCTTAAACACGCTTTCATTTTGTTAATATGATTTTTAGGCATGATAAGTTATGAACTCCTTTTTTATTTTTATTTTTTTGTCTATAAAGGTTTACTTTATAGCAACTCTGAGACTAAAACTTTTCTTAAGCATGATGTTGCAAAGATTGTGCACGCAATGATGAAAAAGGACCAATGGCAGAACAACCGATTGTTCTTGTGGTAGCTGCAGCAGATATGGTTTCTTACATGGGGGCTCATCCATTTGTTCTTAGAAGAGGATTCTACAATCTCTTATACATATTTGTTATCTTGGAAAATGGTGCATTTATCGATAATATTTGTTTATACATCATAATCACATTTGCTTTGGTTACTTAGGAGTAGCTTTGGTCTATGAGTAATAGTAGCTGTAGCAATAAACTAACTAGCAGTGGCAGTAGCTGTAATCTAGCAGGGCAGTAGCACTCATACAAATCTAGCATTTGTAGTAGCACTAATATTGGTGTAATCTAGTAGCAGCAACACTTAAACAGTAATAATAACAATAATTTAGAAATAATAGTAATCTAGCTGTAAGAGTGACTGTAGTCTAGAAGCAGCCATAATCTAGAAGTAATAGTCATAGTAGCAGTAGTAGGAGAAGCAGTAATCTATCAATAATAGTAGTAGTAGTGTCGTAGTAGACGTATTATAGATTTAGCAGCAGCAGTAGCTGTATTCTTGCAGTAGCAGTAGGAATAACTTAGTACTAACAGTAGCAATAATTTATTTTAAGTAGTAACCTAGTAGCAGCAGTGACTATAGTTCAGTAGTAGCCATAATCTAGAAATAATAGTAGCAGCAGCAGTAGAAGTAGTAATCTAACAGTAGCAGTAATTTAGCTGTTGAAGTGGTCTTTTAGTGGACATATTCTAGATGTAGCAGCAGTGGTAGCGGTATTTTTGCAGTAGCAGTAGAAATAATTTAGGATTAGCAGTAGCAATAATTTAGGAGTAGCACTAATGTAGCGGTAGTTAGTTTTGGACTTTAGGTTAGTTATTTCCATTGCTAGAAGAAACTGCTGCTCACTTTTCTGAAAAAAGCCTTTCTTTTCCATGCTTGATTAGGATCTACGTTGACTAAGCATTTTGTGCTTTTATGTGATTCTGCTAGACAACTTAGCCCTTCAACAATTTAGTTTCATTTTCTTCTATGTGGAATAATCTTTTCTTATGAGTACTACTAACTCCTACTCATCTAGCTATTGTCATGGAGTATGCTGCGGGAGGAGAACTCTTCGATAGGATATGTCGTGCAAGTAGATTTTGCGAGGATAAGGTAATGTACAGAGGTAAGCTTGCCGCATTCACTAATTTATTTATGCAGTCAAATTTCTCATTTACCCTTATGCTTTACGAAGCATGAAAGCTTACTCTTTTGTTCCCTAATTTCTCTATCTAGTTTGTGTAGGTCCTATTAGTAACTAATACGGGAAGTGAGTTATTGCCGTTCAATGGTTTGAACTTCAACCATCATTGTTTCATTTAGCCTTTATCTTTAATTTGTTTTGCTTCTCTTTCTCTTATAATTCGTCTAGCTCAAAGATTTGTTTCTGGCAACAGATTGACCTTAGAGATCTTTAAAAGATACCTTTCTGATTGGTAGTATAGCTTCTAGTATCAAGATATGTGATTTTGGGCATTCAAAGGTAATGTTCAAATCATGAATGCCATAGGATTATAACAGAGATCAACTTCGTTTACAACCTCTTTACTAATTGTATTTACCTGATTTTGTTGTCGGCAGTGTCGTGCTCTCAATTAAAATCTATAGTAGGAACAGAAGCTTACATAATGGCTAAGGTCCTATCCAAAAGAGAATACGATCGCAAAGTTATACACTTAATTTTCTACATTTTTCTTCAATCATTTTCCTCTTTGTTGTCCTTTGCTGTTCTTCGATCAGTGTTTTGTATCTAACCCTAGAGCAATATTTACATTCCAGATGTTTGGTCTTCTCGGGTCACCATACACGTGATGCTAGCTGGTGCTTATCAGTTTGAAGATCATGATGATCTAAGAAAACTGGTAATTTGAGATTTATCATATTCAGAATCTCAAACTCGTTTCTTCCATTAAGAGTAGATAGAATTATCAGTTACTTAAAATAATGAGATATGTCCTTATTGATCTTGGTAGCGAACCCGAACTACATCTCCCAGTTTACGTGGAGAGCAGGCATCCTTTGTGTCCACCGTTTGTCGCAAATCGTGAAAAGGTAATTTTGTTTCTTGACTTGCATAGATGAATAGAAACTTGACTGCTAGGTTATCTGACATCAAAGAAGAAACAAACTAAAATTTAACTCAACCAGGTCAGTATACTTACTCATCAAAGAACAGAGTTAACCTAAAACTTTATGAACGCAAACTCTTGGAATAGAAGTAATAAGAACTTATCAATTATAGGCATGATTGTTTCCTTAGATAATATGCTAGTATTAGGTTGTGAACGATCAGAAAAGGTATTTTAACATATTTAGATGAATTGAACTGCTCGTTTTACAGAGATTAACTATCCGTGAAATGAAAATTGATCCATGTTTCTTAAAGAAGTTTCCTATACAGCTAATTGAAGGGGGAAGCTGGTAGAGTTATAATCCGTTGCAGACCATTAAAGAAGCGCTACTGGCAGGAAGCGAGGAACACTGCTGAAGTCCCAAAGATTAGGGCGACATTAACGGGAAGTAGCATGGATCTTGATGACTTGGATGCAGTTGCAGATCTTGAAGATATAGACACTAGTGTTGATTTTGTTTGCCCATTTTGAACAACAAACAACTCGTATTTTGCTGAGGTACGAACTGCACTTTTTTGTTGATTTGTTTATACTAGAAGAAGAGTAAAGAATTCTCCCAGTTATCCTTTTCTTACCAGTTGGCACATAGATACTTTGCAGCAGGTTATAGACAAACGCTTGTTTCAACATCAATTTTGGAAAGATTTTGAGGACAATGATGGATAAGTAGTAGTTCTTAGCAATTGAATATTGCTTCTTTGGTAGGTGTAGGTATGGATTCCTACATGCGAGCTTATCCTTTTATTGTTAAACCTCCACTGATACTTGATTCTTTTTGACTTTTTTGATTGTTTATATTTTAAATTTTTTGGATTAGATTTTTTCTTTACTAATTTTTTTTCTCGATTTTCTTAGACACGCTTTCATTTTGTTAATATGCTTTTTAGACATTATAAGTTGGGAACTCCCTTTTTTTTTTTGTCTCGAAAGGTTTACTTTACAGCAACTCTGAGTCTAATGCTTTTTTTGAGCACGACGTTGCAAGATTGTGCAGGCAATGATGAAGAAGGACCATTGGGAGAACAATTGATTGTCCTTGTGGTAACTACAGCAGATATTGTTTCATACATGAGGGCTCATCCATTTGTTCTCAGGGGAGGATTCTACTATCTTTTGTACATATTTATTATCTTGAAAAATTGCACCTTTTTAGTAATATTTGTTTATGCATCATAATCATTTCTTTTTGTTACTTAGGAGTAGCACTAATCTAGTAGCAATAGTAGCAGTAGCTGTAACAATAAACTAGCGGTGGCAGTAGCTGTAATCTAGCAGGGCAATAGCAATCGCAGGAATGTAGCATTTACAGTAGCATTAATCTTGGTGTAATCTAGTAGAGCTAGCACTTAAACACTAATAATAGCAATAATTTAGGAGTAGTAGTAATCAAGCCGTAGAAGTGACAATAAGTCTAGCAGTAGCCATAATCTTGAAGTAGTAGTAGCAGCAACAGTAGAAGCAGTAATCTAGCAGTGGAAGTAATTTAGCTGTTAGAGCGGTCTCATAGTGAACGTATTCTAGATGTGGCAGCAGTGATAGCGGGATTTTTGCAGTAGCAGCCGAAATAATTTAGGACTAGCAGTAGCAATAATTTGGGAGTAGTACTAATCTAGTGGTAGTTGGTTTCGAACTTCCTATTAGTTATTTCTGTTGCTGGAAGAAACTGTAGCTCACTTGTCTGAAAGAGCCTTTCTTCTCCACGCTTGATTAGGATCTACATTGACTAAGCATTTTGAGTTTTCATGTGATTCAGCTAGATAACTTAGCCATCTAATAATTTAGTTTCATTTTCTTCTATGTGGAATGATCTTTTCTTATGGGTCCTACTAACGCCTACTCATTTAGCCATTGTCATGGAGTATGCTGCGGGAGGAGAACTCTTCGAGAGGATATGTTGTGCCAATTGATTTTGCAAGGATGAGGTAATGTACAGAGGTAAGCTTGCCATATTCACTAATCTATTTAGATTGTCAAATTTCTATTATATCCATATGCTTTACGGAACATGAAAGCTTACTATTTTGTTCCCTAATTTCTCTATTTAGTTTCTAATATGTACGATTTTTCTGTTAGCAACTAATGCGAGGAGTGAGTTATTACCCTTCAATGGTTTGAACTTTCAACCATCATTCTTTGGTTTCATTTAGCCTTTCTCTTTAATTTGTTTTTTTCTCTGTCTCTTGTAATTCATCTAGCTAAAAGATTTGTTTCTTGCAGCAGAGTAGCCATAAAAATCTTAAGGTGGAAAATACCTTGCTGGATGGTAGTAAGCTCCTAGTATCAAGATACATGCTTTTGGGCATTCGAAGGTAATCTTCAAATTATGAATGCCATAGGATTATATCGGAGATCAACTTCGTTTACAACCTCTTTACTTATTGTATTTACCTGATTTTGTTATCTGCAGTCTCGTGCTCTCAATTAAAATTTACAATAGGAACAGAAGCTTACATAACGGCTAAGGTCCTATCCAAAAGAGAATGCGATCGGTAAGTTATACACTTAATTTTCTACATTTTTCTTCAATCATTTTCCTCTTTGTTGTCCTCTACTGTTATTTGATCGGTGTTTTGTCTCTAACCCTAGAGTAATATTTACATTGCAGATGTTTGGTCTTCTCGGGTCACCATACACGTGATGCTAGCTGGTGCTTATCCGTGCGAAGATCATGATGATCCAAGAAAACTGGCAATTTGGTATTTATCATATTCAGAATCTCAAACTCTTTTCTTCCATTAAGAGTAGATAGAATTATTAGTTACTTAAAATAATCAGATATGTTCTTATTGATCTTGGCAGCGAACCCGAATTACATCTCCCAGTTTACGTGGAGTGCAGGCATCCTCTGTGTCCGCCGTTTATTGCAAATCGTAAAAAGGTAATTTTGTTTCTTGGCTTGTATAGATGAATAAAAACTTGACTGCTAGGTTATCTGACATCAAAGAAGAAAAAAACTAAAATTTAACTCAACCAGGTTAGTATACTTACTCATCAAAGAACAGAGTTAACCCAAAACTTTATGAACGCAAACTCTTGGAAAAAAAGTAATAAGAACTTGTCCATTATAGGCATGATTGTTTCCTTAGATAATATGCTAGTATTAGGTAGTGAACGATCAGAAAAGGTATTTCAACATATTTAGAGGAATTGAACTACTCGTTTTACAGAGATTAACTATCCGTGAAATGAAAACTGATCCATGTTTCTTAAAGAAGTTTCCTATACAGCTAATAGAAGGGGAAAACTGGCAGAGCTACAATCCATTACAGACCATTAAAGAAGTGTTGCTGGTAGAAAGCGAGGAACACTGCTGAAGTCTCAAAGATTAGGGCGACATTAACGAGATGCAGCATGGATCTTGATGACTTGGTTGCAGATGCAGATCTTGAAGATGTAGACACTAGTGTTGATTTTGTTTGCCCATTTTGGACAACAAACAACTCGCATTTTGCTGAGGTACGAACTGCATTTTTTTGTTGATTTGTTTATACTAGACGAAGAGTAAAGAATTCTCCCAGTTATCCTTTTCTTACCAGTTGACACATAGATACTTTGCAGCAGGTTATAGACAAACTCTTATTTTAATATCGATGTTGGAAAGATTTTGAGGACAATAATGGATAAGTAGCAGTTCTTAGCAGTTGAATGTTGCTTGTTTAGTAGGTGTAGGTATGGATTCCTACATGCGAGCTTATCCTTTTATTGTTAAACCTCCACTGATACTTGATTCTTTTTGACTTTTTTGAATTTTTATGTTTTAATTTTTCTTGATTAGATTATTCCTTTTCTAATTTTTTTTCTCGATTTTCTTAGACACGCTTTTATTTTGTTAATATGCTTTTTTTGGACATTATAAGTTACGAACTCCTTTTTTTTTTTTTTTTGTCTCGAAAGGTTTACTTTACAACAACTCTAAGACTAATGCTTTTTTTGAGCACGATGTTGCAAAGATTGTGCAGGCAATGATGAAGAAGGACCATTGGGAGAACAATTGATTGTCCTTGTGGTAGCTACAGCAGATATTGTTTCATACATGAGGGCTCATCCATTTGTTATTAGGGGAGGATTCTACTATCTCTTGTACATATTTATTATCTGGGAAAATGGCACCTTTTTCAGTAATATTTGTCTATGCATCACAATCATTTCTTTTTGTTACTTAGGAGTAGCACTAATCTAGCAGCAGTAGTAGCAGTAGCTATAGCAATAAACTTGCGGTGGCAGTAGCTGTAATCTAGCAAGGCAGTAGCAATCGCAGGAATCTAGCATTTACAGTAGCATTAATCTTGGTGTAATCTAGTAGAGCTAGCACTTAAACACTAATAATAGCACTAATTTAGGAGTAGTAGTAATCAAGCCGTAGAAGTGACTGTAAGTCTAGCAGTAGCCATAATCTAGAAGTTGTTGTAGCAATAGAAGCAGTAAGAGAAATAGTAATCTATTAGTAGCAATAGCACTCTCGTAGTAGACGTATTCTAGATGTAGCAGTAGCAGTAGCGGTATTCTTGCAATAGTAGTAGGAAAAATTTAGCACTAACAATAGCAATAATTTATTTTATGTAGTAATCTAGCAGTAGCAATAACTATAGTTTAGCAGTAGCCATAATCTAGAAGTAGTTGTAGAAGGAACAGTAGAAGCAGTAATCTAGCAGTAGCAGTAATTTAGCTGTTAGAGCGGTCTCATAGTGAACGTATTCTAGATGTGGCAGCAGTGGTAGCAGCATTCTTGCAGTAGCGGTAGAAATAATTTAGGACTAGCAGTAGCAATAATTTAGGAGTAGTACTAATCTAGTGGTAGTTGGTTTTGAACTTCCTATTAGTTATTTCTGTTGCTCGAAGAAACTGTTGCTCACTTTTCTGAAAGAGCCTTTCTTCTCCACGCTTGATTAGGATCTACATTGACTACGCATTTTGAGTTTTCATGTGATTCAGCTAGATAACTTAGCCATCTAATAATTTAGTTTCATTTTCTTCTACGTGGAATGATCTTTTCTTATGGGTCTTGCTAACGCTTACTCATTTAGCCATTGTCATGGAGTATGCTGCGGGAGGAGAACTCTCCGAGAGGATATGCTGTGCCAATAGATTTTGCAAGGATGATGTAATGTACAAAGGTAAGCTTGCCATATTCACTAATTTATTTAGATAGTCAAATTTCTATTATATTCATATGCTTTACGGAATATAAAAGCTTACTATTTTGTTCCCTAATTTCTCTGTTTAGTTTCTAATATGTACGATTTTTCTGTTAGCAACTAATACGAGGAGTGAGTTGTTACCCTTCAATGGTTTGAACTTCAACCATCATTCTTTGGTTTCATTTAGCCTTTCTCTTTAATTTATTTTGTTTCTCTATCTCTTATAATTCATCTAGCTAAAAGATTTGTTTCTTGCAGCAGAGTAGCCATAGAAATCTTAAGGTAGAAAATACCTTGCTGGATGGTAGTAAGCTCCTAGTATCAAGATACGTGCTTTTGGGCATTCGAAGGTAATCTTCAAATTATGAATGCTATAGGATTATATCGGAGATCAACTTCGTTTACAACCTATTTACTTATTAGATTTACCTGATTTTGTTATCGGCAGTGTCGTGCTCTCAATTAAAATCTACAGTAGGAACAGAAGCTTACATAACGGCTAAGGTCCTATCCAAAAGAGAATACGATCGCAAAGTTATACACTTAATTTTCTACATTTTCTTCAATCATTTTCCTCTTTGTTGTCTTTGCTGTTCTTTGATCGGTGTTTTGTACCTAACCCTAGAGTAATATTTACATTGCAGATGTTTGGTCTTCTCGGGTCACCATACACGTGATGCTAGCTGGTGCATATCCGTTTGAAGATCATGATGATCCAAGAAAACTTGCAATTTAGGATTTATCATATTTAGAATCTTAAACTCTTTTCTTCCGTTAAGAGTAGATAGAATTATCAGTTACTTAAAATAATGAGATATGTCTTATTGATCTTGGCAGCGAACCCGAATTACATCTCCCAATTTACGTGGAGTGCAGGCATCCTCTGTGTCCGCCGTTTATTGCAAATCGTGAAAAGGTAATTTTGTTTCTTTGCGTGTATAGATGAATAAAAACTTGACTGCTAGGTTATCTGACATCAAAGAAGAAAAAAACTAAAATTTAACTCAACCAGGTCAGTATACTTACACATCAAAAAACAGAGTTAACTCAAACTTTATGAACGCAAACTCTTGGAATAGAAGTAATAAGAACTTGTCCATTGTAGGCATGATTGTTTTTTTAGATAATATGCTAGTGTTAGTTAATAAACGATCAAAAAATGTATTTCAACATATTTAGATGAATTGAATTGCTCGTTTTACAGAGATTAACTATTCGTGAAATGAAAACTGATCCATGTTTCTTAAACAAGTTTCCTATACAGCTAATAGAAGGGGGAAGCTGGCAGAGTTACAATGCAAATAACCCATTGTAAACCATTAAAGAAGCACTGCTGTTATGAAGCGAGGAAGAATGCTGAAGTCCCAAAGCTTAGGGGCACATTAACGGGAAGCAGCATGTATCTTGATGACTTGGATACAGATGCAGATCTTGAAGATGTAGACACCAGTGTTGATTTTGTCTGCCTATTTTGAACAACAAACAACTTGTATTTTACTAAGGTACGAACTGCACTTTTCTGTTGATTTGTTTATATTAAAAAAAGAGTAAAGAATTCTCCGGGTAATCCTTTTCTTATTGGTTGGCACATAGATACTTTGCCATAGGTTATAGAAAAATGCTTTTTTTGACATTGATGTTGTAAAGATTTTGAGGACAATGTTGAATAAGGAGTAGTTCTTAGCAGTTGAAAGAATTGCTCTATCTAAACAATGGCTAGTTGCTTCTTCAGTAGATATAGGTATGGATTCCTGCATGCAAGCTTATCCTTTTATTGTTAAGCATCCATTGGTACAAACTCCTAATTTTTTTCTGTCTTGGAAGGTTTATTTTATACCAACTCTAAAACTAAAGCTTTTTTTGAGCACAATGTTGCAAAGATTCTGCAGGTAATGATGAAGGACCAATGGTAGAACAACCAATTGTTCTTGTGATAGTTACAACAGATACTTTCCTAAATGGAAGCTCATCCATTTGTTGTTAGGGGAGGATTCTACCATCTTTTTTTCATATTTATTATCTTGAAAAATGGCATATTTATCGATAATATTTTCAATGCATCATAATCACATTTTCTTCTGTTACTTAAGAGTAGCACTGATTTAATAACAGTAGTAGCATTGATCTAGAAATTGTAGTGGCAATACGTAATAAACTGGCAGAGTAATCTACCAGTGGTAGTAATCTAGCAGCGGCAGTAGCTGAAATCTAGTAGGGCAATAGCACTAGCACGAATCTAGCAGTTGTAGTTGCATTAATCTTAGAGAGTAGTAGGAGTCGCACGAATCTAGCAGTTGTCATAGCACTAATCTTGCAGTAATCTAGTAGTAATAGCAGTTAAACAATAATAATAGCAATAATTTAGTCGTAACAGTAATATAGTTGTAGGAGTAACTGTAGTCTAGCAATAACCATAATTTAAAAGTAATAGTGGTAATAGCAGCAGTAGAAGTAGTTATTTATTAGTAATATTAATTTAACTGTTGGAGCAGTCCCATAGTAGATGTATTCTAGATGTAGCAGTAGCAGTAGTAGTATTCTTATAGTAGCAATAGAAATAATTTAGCACTAGCAGTAACAATAATTTAGCAGTAATAGTAATCTAGCAATAAGAGTAACTATTATCTATGATTAGCCATAGTTTAGAAGTGGTAGCAGCAACAGTGTTCATAAAAACCAAACCTCTAAACTTACCTTCTCCCAGTAGCCTTTGTTTTTTTGTGAAGTTCTTTCGGACCAGCTTCACTCACATGTCCCATATGCCTATGCCACAATTAAGCAGCACTTTGATTTGTTTCTGCAACTGTTGTAGCAATACCTATGATTGCATAACCCATCAATAAATATAAGCCATTAGCTTAATGCCTTTCAAAACACCTCGAGCCCTTTTAAATATCTTTAGCTATCCCTTTCCACCTTTGGACATATAGCTTTTGTTGTCCAGAGATCCAAGAGAAATTAAATTCCTGCTCAAGTCTTGTACATGTCTAACTACCTTTAGAACCTTAGTGGTTCCATCATGAAGCTTGAATGCCACTTAACAATCCCCACAACTATGCATGCATGGTTGTTTCCCATGATTATTTTGCTTCTAGCAATAAGTTGATATTCTAGAAAGGAATGTCTACTAGGACACATATGATATGTGCACCCAAAATCCAATATATATTCTTGTTGAACATTGATTTTTGAAACATTTAACACTTTTCATTCCTCAAATGAATGTGATACCATAACTGCATTAGCTTCTTTGTTTTGTTGCTGATCATTTTGCTTCTTTTACAGTTCCTTACAGAATCTTTAAATGTGGCCTATTTTGCCACAATGATAGCATTTGTGTAATAAGTTTTTGGATTTTGATCTCTTGCCATTTCTTTGTTTTCTTTTGCCACCATTTCTAAGAGTCCACGATTGACTCTTCTTCTTTAATCTGCTTTTCACATACATGCCTTCTATTTCTTCTTCCTTTGAATCAGCTTTGCTTCTCTAACTCTTTGGCATTTAGAGCTCCAACTACATCTTCTAACATGAGTGTGTCTCAAGTATATCAACAAAGGTCTCACAAGTCCTAAGTAAAGAGTACAATAAGACTAGTGCCTTGTCCTCATCCTCATATTCAACTTGGATATTTTCCAGGTTTAAACAAAGTTTTGTAAACTCATCAAGATGATCCTATATTGGTTTACCCTCTTTTGTCTTAAATTTGGAAAACTTTTCCTTCAAATAAAGTCTGTAGGACAAGTTCTTAGTCATATACAAACTCTTTAGCTTCAACCACACCTCAGCTGCTGTTTTTTGCTTTATAGTTCACATGCAACCTTGTCACTCATGCTGGATATCATGGTGTTATATGCCCTTTTCATAACATCTGTCTTCTCCTTTTGTGTAAGGGTATTGGGCAGTCTATGTTCCTCTCCTAGTGCGGCATCAAGAGCAAGGTTCTGAAGCCATGCCCACATCTTGATCTTCCAAAGGTTAAAATCATTTGAGCCATCGAACTTTTCAACGTCATATTTTACAGCAGATGATGTCATTTTGTGCAAACTAGGATACCTACTGAGCTATCACTAATACAGCTCTGATACCAATGTTGGAAGACTTAAATCTCTTATATATCAATAGGATTCAACAATAAGATGTGATGAGATAAACATATCTTAACCAACAAAACCAGTAAAGCAATAAAGAATGGAAGAGCAGCTTGATTAAATAATAAGAAACTGCTATCTAACTCTGTTTTTCATAATAGAATACATCCATCAAGTAAAAGCACAAAGAAAGTATTAAGATTAAATGTAAGGAATAAGCAAAGAGGAATTTATGTGGTTCAGTATGAGCCTACATCCACGAATGTCTCCAACAAGCAAAAAGACCAAGATCTTTCACTAATTCTAAAAGAAAAAGGAAGACAAAGTTTTTCTGGGTTACAAGGAGCATCACTTTCACCCCTCCCTAACCCAATTTTTGGCCCTCTTACTGATATATTGCTCTCACCCCTCTTTTTAGTACAAGAAATCACATAAAGTACCCTAAGGATAGATTATGCATCCCCCACTAGCCTTGGTAAGCAACCTACATGTTGCTCTTTGAAATCTGACCAACAACATCATCCTGCGGTGCTATAGCTTTTTAAAATCTGGACCTGTCTTTTGTTGCTGATTTGTTCCACTATGCACAGCTGGAAAGTACTTTTTATTCCCAGCAAAATAAGTTTCATATGTGTCTTAAGAAAGGCCACATCAGACTTGCCAGGTCATCTTAAAGAAGACTTAAAAAAACTGCACTTGAAAACATTTTAAAAAAACATAAGCTCCGATGAGGTAGGTTTTCTTGGGAAGCATTCTGTTAATGATCTCCACCCCGATTCCCACAAACACATCAGTGAAAAAACACCGCAGACCTATTGCTGGTTGATGAAATAAATTGCTAAGCATATCAGCTGGCTCTGATTCTTAAAAGAATCAGACATTTTTCCAACTTGGATGAAGGTACAACTTTGGTTGCCATGTGACATGGATTTTCATAAGTCATGACTTTATTTAATTGAATTTTACCATTCTTAACCATTTCACGAACAAAGTGACTAAACATCAAAATACTTTGATTTTCCATGATATACAAATTTTTGCATAAATGAATTACCGATTGACAATCACTAAATACCTTTACCTTTTTAGAAATCAGTTTGGTTTTCTCCAAGTAAACCAAAAAGCCAGCTTGCTTCCTTATAACCTTTAGACATCGCCATACATTCAGCTTCAATACTTGATGAAGCTATCATCGATTGGAGTTGAGCTTTCCAACTAATGCAGCATCCATTAAATAAGAAAACATATACAGACAAGGACCTTCTTTTTATCTTTATCACCTGCAAAATCTGAATCTGCAAAGCCTACAAATCCTTTTTGCTTAATGTCCATTTTTTGATAGATCAAACCATAGTTGGCAGTATTCTTTATATATCTATGTAGCCATTTAATAGTAAACCAATGTTCCTTGCCTAGATTAGCCATGTATCTACTCAAGACACTTACTGAAAAGGCTAAATCTGGTCTGTTACATATGATTGCAAACATCAGAGAGCCTATTGCAATTGAGTATGGGATGCTAAACATTTGTTTTAGGACCCTTGGCTAGAAGCTTGAAATGGCTAACTCCCTATGCTTAATCCAATTTAAATTTTGATAACACTTTTTGAAGATAGATTTGTTGATTCAACTTTAACCAATTCCTTTCTTTGTCATTTCAATAATAATGCCTAAAATCTTCTTTGCCTCCTTTATGTCCTTCCTATCAAATTCTCTGCTTAACATTCTCTTGACTCGGATTATTTGCATCTTGCTCTTGCTAGTGCTCCTTACAAACCTTTGTTGAAGAACATAAGAGTTAAACCTTTTATACCACTGTCTTGGTGATTACTTCAAACAATAGAATGACCTTTTGAGTAAGCAAACTTTGTGCTCCTTGCCTCTTAACTGAAACCATTTCGGTTGCCTCATGTAAATGATCTCTTCAAGCTTATCATGAAGGAATGCTGTTTTGATATCTATTTGATCTAATTCTCATCCCCCCAAGGCAACATTTGCAAGCACTAATATTATAGTCTTGTACTTAACCACAGGGTAAAATATGTCATTATAATCAATACTAGACACTTGAGAAAAACCTTTGGTAACAAGAACCAACTGTATCTCCTTCCCTAAGCATGAAGATCCATTTACAATCAATCATCTTCTTGCCTTCTAGTTCATTAGCAATTTCCTAAGTTTCATTGGCCAAAGGCTTCATTTCTTCTTGCATAGCTGCCAACTAGTGTTCAGAGTGTTTGGCATGCCATTGCCTCTTTTATGATTGACAGGTTCATGTTCTATAAACTGTTCTACAAAATTTGATCATTATCTTTTACTTTACTAAAATGGGATTTTGTGATTAGAAACTACTAGGAGGTCTTGTAAATTTCCTTGTTTTGTCCCTTGCTAGCTAATAATGTCTTAGCTGATTAGCATCATGATTTTCATCACCAAGATCTTCTTCATGCTTGCTTGTTTGACTCTGACTTGTTGCTGAGCTGCTTCTAAATACTTTTAAATGAAACAAGCTGGAAGCTGTGCCACTCCTTAATTCCTCAGGTGTTTTTGGTCTAATAGATTCAAATGGACTCCTGTTAACCAAATAAGTAGCAGTTACCAACTGCTTCTCCCCAGAAATCTTTGGATTGACCAACAGTAGACAACATACATTTAAATCTCTCCCTCAAAGTTCCATTCATTCTTTCTGCCACACCATTTTCTTGTGGAGTTGTTTAGACTGATTTTTGCCTTAAGACCCCAGCTTCTTTACATAGTTGATTAAATAAGCAATTGCAAAATTCCAGGCCATTATCAATCCTTAAGGCCTTTACTTTCTTGCTAATTGTTATTTCAACCAAAGCCTTCCATTGCTTAAATCACTAGTGGCAGTCATCTTTATTCCTGAACATGTACACTAACACTTTCCTTCTGAAACCATCTATAATGGATAAAAATGAACGGTTGCCTCCATGTCAGGGGACTCCCTCAGGCCCTCATTGATTAGCATGTACATAGTCTAGTACTTCATTAAATTCATGCAACGCTTTGATTGAGAACTTGATAAGATGTTGCTTTCCCATTATACTGTCTTGACAAAAACCAAAACCACTTTACTTACCTTCTCCCAAGAACCCTTGTTTGTGAAGTTCGTACAGACCAGCTTTCCTCACATGTCCCAAACGCTAGTGCCACAATTGAGAAGCATTTTGACTTGTTTCTACAACTGTTGCTGCAACACTTGTGATTGTAGAACCATTAATACATACAAACCATTTTGGTTAATGCCTTTAAAAACAACCAGAGCTCCTTTAAATATCTTTAGCTGTCCCTTCTCACCCTTTAACATATAGCATTTATTGTCCAAAGATCCAAGAGAACTTAAATTACTCTTTAAGTCTGGTACATGTCTAAGATCCTTTTGAACCTTAGTGGTTCAATCATGAAGCTTGAATACCACTGAACTAATCCCCACAACTGAGCATGCATTGTTGTTTCCCATGATTACTTTGTTTTTAGCAATAGGTCGATATTCCAGAAATGAATGTCCCTTAGGACACATGATATATGCACCCAGAATCCAATATCCATTCTTCTTTAACTTTGATTTTTGGAACATTCAACACTTCTCCTTCCTCAAACGAATCGATTACCACAGTTGCATCAGCTTCTTTGTTTTATTGCTCATCATTTTGTTTCTTTTTCAGTTGCTTACAAAATCCTCTAATATGGCTTATTTTGCCACAATGACAGCATTTGTGTGATGAGTTTTTGGATTTTAATCTTTTGCCATTTCTTTGTTTTCTTTTGCTACCATCTCTTGGAGTCCAGGATTGACCCCTCTTCTCTTATCTGCCTCCATATACAACCCTTATGTTGTAGTGCCTTGTCCCTATCCTCATGCTCAACTTTGATGTTTTTTAGGTTTAAACAATGTTTTGTAAACTAATCAAGATGATCTTTTAGTAATTTACCCTCTTACATGTTAAATGTGAAACACTTTTCCTTCAAATAAAGTCTACTGGGCAAGGTCTTTGTCACATACAAGCTCTTTAACTTCAATCACACCTCAGCTATTGTTTTTTACTTTACAACCTCACATATAACCTTATCACTCAAGCTGAGTATCAAGGTGTTATATGCCTTTTTCATAACATCTACTTTTTCCTCTTACGTAAGGTTGTTGGGCAGTTTTATGTTCTCTTCCTCTTACAGCATCAAGACCAAGGTTCCCAAGCCATTCTTCTAACACTTATTTTTGACGCAAAATAAAACTAAATCGAGAAAACATTTTAAAATGATAAAACAAAGCAAGTGTTCTTACAAACATTTCAATTTGGGCTTTGGTTAGTTTGACTACTACAGCAAGTAGCTCAGCTAATGCCAGTTCAGGGCCAATTATCCTACAATAGAATGCAAGATAGGGTAGTCCCATACAATCATCGGCTCTTTAAAAAGAAAGAAAAATATATTAGATCGAGTTAAGATATGTTATCATGCATGATTCCCCAATTTGGGTCTAAAACCATGTACAATTAACTTTTAATTTTAAACTCCATAATATTTTGATCAATGTTCATAGTTCATTCAAAGCTCAACTTTAGGACTTGCAGAAAACTATATGCTGGTACAAAATGGAGATACTGCAATAACACACATATAGCGACCCTTTAGCGATCGAATTATTGCTAGCTACTAGAAAAATAAATAGCTTTTTAGGCCTCATGATTGGTAACTTAAACATAGTTTAGTGACCACTATAAGGCGGTCACTAACCAGCAATAGTCTAACAGTAGTCACTCGAGTCCCCCAATGCTAATGATTATTGCTAAGCCATCATTAGGAGAAATGATAGCACCATTAACAGCCTAATGGTAGTCGTTGGGCTTCCTCAATGCCAACAATAGTCGTTAGACCATCACTAGGGAAAACTCACCTTTGGTACTAGGGCTTGCTAGCACCAACAATTGTTGTGGGACTATCATTAGGCTTTTGTAGCACCAACGATTGTAGTGAGGTTCTCTATAGCACTAGCAATTGTTGCAAGGCTGTCGCTGGGCTCTCTCAATGCCAGCAGATGCACCGAGGCTCTCTTAACACCAGCAGTTGTCACAGGGTCATCACTAGGCTCTCTTAGCTCAAGTAACTACCATAGGGCTATCGCTAGGCTCCCCATAGGTTAGCACTAGGGTCAGCCAATGCTAACAACTGTAGTCGTTGGGGCTCTCCTAGTGTTAGTGACTATCGTGGTCCATCGCTAGGCTCTACTAGCATTTGCTAGTGCCACTACCCAATAGTAGTTGTTGGGCTCCTTCGACTGTTGTTGGGTAGTTGTTGGGCCCCCCCAATGCCAGCACTAGTGTTTGTAAATGTCAACGATTGCCTAACAATAGTCGCTAGGGGAGCTCAACGCTAGTGCTGACTTTTCCCAGTGCTAGCAAATGCCTTTAGCGAATACCTAAGGTTAGTCGCTTGGAAAAGCCACCGCTAGCACTAGCCTTTCTAGAATGCATGGCTAGCGACTACCGCAGCGAGAGTGATTTAATGTAAAAATGTTGTAATTCAATGTAATTTTTAATTAAAATATTAAAATCACTAAAAGAAAAATTAATGAAAGAAACTAAAAATACCCAACGAAATAAAAAACTTATAAGAAGAAATTTAAAAACCAAAGTAACTAAAGAAAAAAGGAAAAACAGAGTAAAAAAAATTCATCAATACATATATATATATATATATATATATATTTTTTAAAAAAAAGAGGCAACTGTAAAGGAACAAAACTCTTTACAAAGTAAAAAAAAAAAATGTTGACAAAAAATAAAAAATATCAAAAAATCATTAAAATAAAATAAAATATAGAAAAATCCAAGAAAACAAAGAAACTAAAAAATAATTGAAAAGAAAACACAAAAGATTAAAAAATTAAAAAAATTAAAAATGAGAAGAATAATGTAACAAATTCAAAATAGTTTTAAATAATTCAAGAATAATAAAATATTCTACAAAAAATTTAAGAATAATTTTAGTTTACATTGATCTTTTAAAGAAATATGTAATAAAAATATAATAAAAATTATAAAAAATACAAAAAATATATAAAAGTATTCAAAATAAATAAATAAAAATAGCAACAAAAAACTAAAAACCAAATAACAAAATTGCAAGTACTTGGTGAAGTCTAATATATGTAATTTTATTGAATTAAGTCTAAAATATAAAAAATATATCAAAAAAATCATAAAAAGGAAAAAATATGGCAAAATAAAAATAGAACAAAATAAAATGTAAAAAAAAGTAAAAAAATATCATATAAACAAAAATATAAAAAAGTTAAAAGAAACGAAAATTTATAAAAAAATATTGATGGATAAAAAATAAAATGAAAACAAATAAAAAATATATAATCAAATAAATTAAAAAATCCAAGAAAAATAAAGTTACTAAAAAATAAGTGAATGAAATTAAAATATCCCAAAAAATAAAAAATAAACACAAAAAATTATTAAGAAAGCTAAAGTAACTGGAAAATATGAAAAAGACCAACAAAAGCAAAAAAATCAAGCCAATGCATATGAAATCAAGACAATAGGAAAGAAACAAAACTCTTGCAAAGTAAGAAAATTAACTTTATTGAAACCAAAAATAGAAAAAAATAAAAAATTTAAAATTTAAAAACATATCAAGTAAAATCATTTTTTTAAAATAATCAAAATAAAATAGAAAAAATAAAATGTGATAAAATCCAAAAAATTCAAAGAAAATAAAAAATAATTTTAAAAAAGAAAAACGCAAAAAACTAGAAAACTTAAAAAATCAAAAATGAGAGAAAAATAATATAAAGTAATTATAATTTCAAACAATACAAGAATCATAAAATATTCTATGAAAATGAAAAAAAATAATTTTTATTTAAATTGATATTTTAAATTAAAAGGCAATAAAAAATACAATAAATCAAACAATGAAAAACAATAAATACAACAAAAATATAAAATATATCTAAAATAAATTAATAAAAGTATGTAAAAAATGTACAATTCATGAGATTACTTGCTTCATAAATAAAAAATAGCATATAGTTTTCTATAACACTGTGATACAACATATCCAAGACAAGATCAGCAAAAGTCAACTCTTCTGCATGAAAATAACCTGGCAAGAGTAATCTTGCTTTCTTTCATGTTCAGAATAACTCTTTTTGTTAGTGCCTTTTGAGAGGCTGTTAAATCAATCTTCATCATTGTGATCTTTCTCTTGTGTTGCATTTCCATTGACACCAGAAACAAGCTCCCCTTCAGATGATTTGGACTACAATCTCGCATATGCTCTGGAACCAACAAGGAGAAGCTTACACTGTCCAAAATTTAAGAGTCTCTCTGAGCTTCTCGTAATTCCATCTCTGCTGAATGTAGACGATAGCTGCAGGAAGAATTGCAGTAACAGGTATGACTATATCTCCAGGCTTAGAGTAGAAATCCATACTTTGATTGACAAATTCGTTTTTTTTGCAGCAAAGTATGGACTTGGAACAAGAGCTCTAATGTAGTCATAAATATGAGGGAGAAGCCTGACTACTGTGATGCTAATGAAGTATAGTTTCTGAGTGTTTTGCAATCAATCTACCACATAAATTTATCGGTGACTTGAGGAAGCAAAAAAAGATCTTGAACAAGAATAATGTACTCCCTCCAATTCAACTTTCCATCCTTGCATGATGTTGGAACTAGCTGCAGCATCTATGTACCTCTCTGTTTCTAATCATCCATGGCTAGCATTTCATGGAATGAACAATCAGAACATTTATATACCCGATCAAATGTATGGTTGAGGTGATAAGAAGAACTCGTCTATCGCTTGAAGCACGGTGTGGTTCGCGAGGGCTTCGAGTAAGCAATCTGATACGAGATTTCCATGCCTTCTAGCAAAGCCTTAGAGTTAGGATAAAGGACACCATCATCAAAATATTCATAACGTAATCAATCACCTAAAGGCACTGATTCTTCTAGAGATCGTAATGTGGCATTTCATAAGATTCAAAAGCTTTCCTTTTGAAGAGAGCCTTTGCTCCGGTGATTAGAGAGAGACTGTACCCGAAAGCTTGGACACCCAGCATTACAAGAGAGATGAAAGGAACAAAATCCAGATCATGCTTGATGTGAAAGAGTTGGCTTAAGACGCAAGCAATTGCGAATGGTAAGTGTCAAAATTCGAAAATCCCCTCAAGACCCCTGCAAGAAAAAATGCCTTCCCCCTGCTTCGTGTTCATAATGGAAGAGTCTTCAGTTTAATTGTCCTAAAATAGAGAGGATCGTTTTTAGTTCTTTGGCTGGTTATAAAAATGGTAGCTGTTGGGTTAATTAACCACTATGTTATAGTGGGTGGGTAAGACACTACCACTTCAATCGAACAATCCAATCCAGCTTCAAGATCCATGCTCTCAAACAAGGTCTTCCCCATAGCTCTGACCTCCTACAGCCAATGAGATACATTGTTCCTACATGTCGATCATAATAACCCTCCAAGAAGAGCATAGAAAAATTGCTATAAGCCATCCTAGCAATTGCTAATTGAGCTGACATGTTCAGAAGAAGCTGTTTTTCGGTATACTCAGCCTTAGCGTGATAAAGAATCTCTTCTTGCATGGCAAAAACATTTTTCAAGGACCAATATCACCAAAAGAAATGACCAAGAGAAATAACATCCATTTGAACATTTGTCCTTAGAGAGTGAGAATTATCAGGAATTACAGAAACATGAAGGGTGAGATCCTCTGAGAGCACAAAAGTTTCAGTAGTCAGTACCTAATCTACTTCCTTTGCTGCAAAGCACACCATATTGCTTGTTTTAATATTATAACAATGGAAGAGCTTATGAAAATTTGACCAGTGTACATGATTCTTCTGTGACGTTGTAATTGAATAGGCTTTTCTGTGCAACGTGGTTTTCTTCTTTAACTCTCTGAATGATCTTAGCTTTGTACAAGTCCATAATTTCCTTACACTAGATTTCTTCTGGTACTAAAGTTATGAGCATGTCTTAATGAAAAATCTGGGGCTTGCTGCATTTTGATATAGAAATTCATCTATATATAGATTTGGTTAGAAGCACAATCAGGAGAAACTGTAAATCTTTGTTAATATTAAGTAATCTCTGACTCGAAGCAAAGACATGAAAGACTTTTGTCTATCTTACAATCGTGATTTCCTCTATCATAATAGAAACTAGGATGAATAGCTTTGGCCTTAGTAAGCTGCTTTCTAAATACTAATTCCTCTTTATGCTTATTTTTAATGTCAAAACAGAATCAAGGAAAAAAACTAAGATTGTTAAATGAAAAGTTTAGATCAATTTTGCCTTAGATCAAGTAAGAAGTCCATGTCTAATGTTAGAGAATTGCTGGCTCTAGTATTGGTTGAAATTAGCTCTGCATTAGATTTAGAGCCAAGCATGTTGTGGAACCCTCCAAGATAGATCTTTCTATTAAATATGTCACAGAAATCTAATGAACATTCTGAATTACAGGCCTTCTATTGACCGTCTACAATTCTTATCGAAAGGGAAGAAAGGTAAGCATACAGTATCTGCAGGAAAGCTTATGCTAATGCTAAAAGGGCCAATTCCTTGCAACATTTTAGTGAAGGGTAGGCATATAAAAAACTTCTTGTAGCCACTTGGAATGGAATCCAAACTATTAATTTAGCAACAGGAAACTTGGAAAGCCATATACTAGCAATAGCACCTAGTAGTTTGAACAGAACGAAGGTGTTCAATGCTAAGCACTATGTCAGCCGATCTGACCAGAAAGGATAGAATAGAAGAACCATCAAGTATCTTTCATACTAAATTTGGTCTGACAAGAAACTAAATGGATCGAGGTGAGAAAAATTAAGATCCTGGACACCTAGTCTATTGTTGCCCAAAAATCAAAATCTGTCTTCATGGTAAGACAGTAACATGACCTGTAGGCTCACCCATGACACTGCTTAAACTTTATCATCATAAACTATGAGAACTAGAAAGGGTATGTCACTCATGATGATATCATTACGATGCAGCCAAGCTACCATGACTACAAATGTTGCCAACTTTCATTACCATCAGACATCATCTTGGACAGTAAAACAATTATTTGCAAAATTTTGTATCTTGAAAAAATGGATGCTTTTTGTCCATATAAGAGAGCGTGGAAGAGACAGGGAGAGGCAAAGTATTTGATCTACCAAACAAAGATAAAAAGGGAATAAGTGATTAAAAGCGTGTATCAACTAAGACACGTTAGAAAGCATCAGAAAACAAATGCTAGGAAGGTAAACTCCCATGAAAGGAAAGCTGGCCAGAGCTACCTGCATTGCTGCCAATTGATGGGTCATGGGATGCACAATAGTCAGGCTCCTGATTAGTATTCCTTCCTGATGCACCGGGGCAAGTCATACTCCTCTTTCAGTAGATCCCTTCACTACTTACCTCACTTTTTTGAGGATCAGGATATATGACAGTGCGATCTTGATTCACAGGTGCTAAATGATGGATCCATGAGCTTCCAAGAGCAACATAAGAATTGGCTTTTCTATCCAGTAAAGGTTCAGCATCTTCAAAGTTAACTTTCTACCAGAAGCAATCTTGTTGATCAATAAACTAGAAAACAATATTAAAACGTTTTATTGATGCAAAGGGATTCAGAAAATAGTACCAAGAAAAGCCATATTATGACCAAATTTTTTTTATGTCCCAGGTCTGATCAGCGGAATTATGATTATTGGATGGCAATTCATTTGATGAAAATAGCCCCCATATATTCCTTTGTGATTGCCGACCACGCAATTGAGTTAATCAATGCCATCGCTATGGAGTTTTTGAACTCCTAGGCTAAGACAGTCCATAGCCTGCCTCTCAATGTCCTTTTTTCATAGACAAAAGCCCACTTAAAGCTAGAAATCCACCTAAGATAAAGTTTCTACACCATGAATTTGTGGAGATTTAAGACGTATTAAATACCAGCAAAAGGTCCTTCTGTTTTGACCCAGAGAAGCTTGAATTACTTAAAAGAAGAGCTGTGGAAGATGGAGTTCTAGCTAAATGCATTACATTTCAAGCCCTCTTAGGCATTCTCTGTAGCCATCGATGCCAGACACTAAGAATGCAACATGACAAATAGATAAAGCTTTTCTTTGCTGTTGATGGACAGGCAAGATTCATGCCACCATTGCCTCAAGGGTACTCCGGCAATGGGATAGTCTTCACGTATTCACTCAGTACTAAATGTCATTGTTTTCATTTTAGTATTCAACATCAGTTCAGTTCAAATATTTCAAGAAAAAACCAGTTCATGTGGGCCTTCCATGGAGATTTATCCCTTCAGATGCAATTCTGTTGCAAGGTGGAAGAGTAAGATAGGTGAATTCCACATCGTAGGTTCACTCATTAATTGAGGGTCCACTAAAACTGCTAGTCAGGGATGTTGTGTTAGGTTAATTCATGTGTGAAAATTCACCTTTAAAGTTTAATACTAATCTTATAGTAGGTTTTACTGGAAACCAACTCTAAAATTTTTATTGGGTCTCAGATACACTATTGGTATAAACTTGGTATTGTGGATTCAATTAGCACAGTCTTTACACTTTTTAGTTACAGTAAAAGTCTCCAAGTTAAATTTGAGAGGTGATTGGACCAGGTTTTGATAGACTTGGTCAAGTATATGTGTGTTATTGCAGTATCTCCATTTTGTACCAGCATATAGTTTTCTGCAAGTCCTAAAGTTGAGCTTTGAATGAACTATGAACATTGATCAAAATATTATGGAGTTTAAAATTAAAAGTTAATTGTACATGGTTTTAGACCCAAATTGGGGAATCATGCATGATAACATATCTTAACTCGATCTAATATATTTTTCTTTCTTTTTAAAGAACCGATGATTGTATGGGACTACCCTATCTTGCATTCTGTTGTAGGATAATTGGCCCTGAACTGGCATTAGCTGAGCTACTTGCTGTAGTAGTCAAACTAACCAAAGCCCAAATTGAAATGTTTGTAAGAACACTTGCTTTGTTTTATCATTTTAAAATGTTTTCTCGATTTAGTTTTATTTTGCGTCAAAAATAAGTGTTAGAAGAATGGCTTGGGAACCTTGGTCTTGATGCTGTAAGAGGAAGAGAACATAAAACTGCCCAACAACCTTACGTAAGAGGAAAAAGTAGATGTTATGAAAAGGGCATATAACACCTTGATACTCAGCTTGAGTGATAAGGTTATATGTGAGGTTGTAAAGTAAAAAACAATAGCTGAGGTGTGATTGAAGTTAAAGAGCTTGTATGTGACAAAGACCTTGCCCAGTAGACTTTATTTGAAGGAAAAGTGTTTCACATTTAACATGTAAGAGGGTAAATTACTAAAAGATCATCTTGATTAGTTTACAAAACATTGTTTAAACCTAAAAAACATCAAAGTTGAGCATGAGGATAGGGACAAGGCACTACAACATAAGGGTTGTATATGGAGGCAGATAAGAGAAGAGGGGTCAATCCTGGACTCCAAGAGATGGTAGCAAAAGAAAACAAAGAAATGGCAAAAGATTAAAATCCAAAAACTCATCACACAAATGCTGTCATTGTGGCAAAATAAGCCATATTAGAGGATTTTGTAAGCAACTGAAAAAGAAACAAAATGATGAGCAATAAAACAAAGAAGCTGATGCAACTGTGGTAATCGATTCGTTTGAGGAAGGAGAAGTGTTGAATGTTCCAAAAATCAAAGTTAAAGAAGAATGGATATTGGATTCTGGGTGCATATATCATGTGTCCTAAGGGACATTCATTTCTGGAATATCGACTTATTGCTAAAAACAAAGTAATCATGGGAAACAACCATGCATGCTCAGTTGTGGGGATTAGTTCAGTGGTATTCAAGCTTCATGATGGAACCACTAAGGTTCAAAAGGATCTTAGACATGTACCAGACTTAAAGAGTAATTTAAGTTCTCTTGGATCTTTGGACAATAAATGCTATATGTTAAAGGGTGAGAAGGGACAGCTAAAGATATTTAAAGGAGCTCTGGTTGTTCTTAAAGGCATTAACCAAAATGCTTTGTATGTATTAATGGTTCTACAATCACAAGTGTTGCAGCAACAGTTGTAGAAACAAGTCAAAATGCTTCTCAATTGTGGCACTGGCGTTTGGGACATGTGAGGAAAGTTGGTCTGTACGAACTTCACAAACAAGGGTTCTTGGGAGAAGGTAAGTAGAGTGGTTTTGGTTTTTGTCAAGACAGTATAATAGGAAAGCAACATCTTATCAAGTTCTCAATCAAAGCATTGCATGAATCTAATGAAGTACTAGACTATGTACATGCTGATCAATGAGGGCCTGAGGGAGTCCCCTGACATGGAGGCAGCCGTTCTTTTTTATCCATTATAGATGGTTTTAGAAGGAAAGTGTTAGTGTACATGTTCAGGAATAAAGATGACTGCCACTAGTGATTTAAGCAATGGAAGGCTTTGGTTGAAATAACAATTAGCAAGAAAGTAAAGGCCTTGAGGATTGATAATGGCCTGGAATTTTGCAATTGCTTGTTTAATCAACTATGTAAAGAAGTTGGGGTCTTAAGGCAAAAATCAGTCTAAACAACTCCACAAGAAAATGGTGTGGCAGAAAGAATGAATGGAACTTTGAGGGAGAGATTTAAATGTATGTTGTCTACTGTTGGTCAATCCAAAGATTTCTGGGGAGAAGCAGTTGGTAACTGCTACTTATTTGGTTAACAGGAGTCCATTTGAATCTATTAGACCAAAAACACCTGAGGAATTAAGGAGTGGCACAGCTTCCAGCTTGTTTCATTTAAAAGTATTTAGAAGCAGCTCAGCAACAAGTCAGAGTCAAACAAGCAAGCATGAAGAAGATCTTGGTGATGAAAATCATGATGCTAATCAGCTAAGACATTATTAGCTAGCAAGGGACAAAACAAGGAAATTTACAAGACCTCCTAGTAGTTTCTAATCACAAAATCCCATTTTAGTAAAGTAAAAGATAATGATCAAATTTTGTAGAACAGTTTATAGAACATGAACCTGTCAATCATAAAAGAGGCAATGGCATGCCAAACACTCTGAACACTAGTTGGCAGCTATGCAAGAAGAAATGAAGCCTTTGGCTAATGAAACTTAGGAAATTGCTAATGAACTAGAAGGCAAGAAGATGATTGATTGTAAATGGATCTTCATGCTTAGGGAAGGAGATACAGTTGGTTCTAAGAGGTTTAAGGCTAGACTTGTTACCAAAGGTTTTTCTCAAGTGTCTAGTATTGATTATAATGACATATTTTACCCTGTGGTTAAGTACAGGACTATAATATTAGTGCTTGCAAATGTTGCCTTGGGGGGATGAGAATTAGATCAAATAGATATCAAAACAACATTCCTTCATGATAAGCTTGAAGAGATCATTTACATGAGGCAACCGAAATGGTTTCAGTTAAGAGGCAAGGAGCACAAAGTTTGCTTACTCAAAAGGTCATTCTATTGTTTGAAGTAATCACCAAGACAGTGGTATAAAAGGTTTAACTCTTATGTTCTTCAACAAAGGTTTGTAAGGAGCACTAGCAAGAGCAAGATGCAAATAATCCGAGTCAAGAGAATGTTAAGCAGAGAATTTGATAGGAAGGACATAAAGGAGGCAAAGAAGATTTTAGGCATTATTATTGAAATGACAAAGAAAGGAATTGGTTAAAGTTGAATCAACAAATCTATCTTCAAAAAGTGTTATCAAAACTTAAAATGGATTAAGCATAGGGAGTTAGCCACTTCAAGCTTCTAGCCAAGGGTCCTAAAACAAATGTTTAGCATCCCATACTCAATTGCAATAGGCTCTCTGATGTTTGCAATCATATGTAACAGACCAGATTTAGCCTTTTCAGTAAATGTCTTGAGTAGATACATGGCTAATCTAGGCAACGAACATTGGTTTACTATTAAATGGCTACATAGATATATAAAGAATACTGCCAACTATGGTTTGATCTATCAAAAAATGGACATTAAGCAAGAAGGATTTGTAGGCTTTGCAGATTCAGATTTTGCAGGTGATAAAGATAAAAAGAAGGTCCTTGTCTGTATATGTTTTCTTATTTAATGGATGCTGCATTAGTTGGAAAGCTCAACTCCAATCGATGATAGCTTCATCAAGTACTGAAGCTGAATGTATGGCGATGTCTAAAGGTTATAAGGAAGCAAGCTGGCTTTTTGGTTTACTTGGAGAAAACCAAACTGATTTCTAAAAAGGTAAAGGTATTTAGTGATTGTCAATCGGTAATTCATTTATGCAAAAATCTGTATATCATGGAAAATCAAAGTATTTTGACGTTTAGTCACTTTGTTGGTGAAATGGTTAAGAATGGTAAAATTCAACTAAATAAAGTCATGACTTATGAAAATCCATGTCACATGGCAACCAAAGTTGTACCTTCATCCAAGTTGGAAAAATGTCTGATTCTTTTAAGAATCAGAGCCAGCTGATATGCTTAGCAATTTGGGTCATCAACTAGCAATAGGTCTATGGTGTTTTTTCACTAATGTGTTTGTGGGAATCGGGGTGGAGATCATTAACAGAATGCTTCCCAAGAAAACCTACCTCATCGGAGCTTATGTTTTTTGAAATGTTTTCAAGTGTAGTTTTTTTAAGTCTTCTTTAAGATGACCCTGGCAAGTCTAATGTGGCCTTTCTTAAGACACATATGAAACTTATTTTGCTGGGAATAAAAAGTACTTTCCAGCTGTGCATAGTGGAAAAAATCAGCAACAAAAGACAGGTCCAGATTTTAAAAAGCTATAACACCGCAGGATGATGTTGTTGGTCAGATTTCAAAGAGCAACATGTAGGTTGCTTACCAAGGCTAGTGGGGGATGCATAATCTATACTTAGCGTAATTTATGTGATTTCTTGTACTAAAAAGAGGGTGAGAGCAATATATCAGTAAGAGGGCCAAAAATTGGGTTAGGGAGGGGTGAAAGTGATGCTCCTTGTAACCCAGAAAAACTTTGTCTTCCTTTTTCTTTTAGAATTAGTGAAAGATCTTGGTCTTTTTGCTTGTTGGAGACATTCGTGGATGTAGGCTCATACTGAACCACATAAATTCCTTTTTACTTATTCCTTACATTTAATCTTAATACTTTCTTTGTGCTTTTACTTGATGGATGTATTCTGTTATGAAAAATAGCGTTAGATAGCTGTTTCTTATTATTTAATCAAGCTGCTCTTCCATTCTTTATTGCTTTACTGGTTTTGTTGGTTAAGATATGTTTATCTCATCACATCTTATTGCTGAATCCAATTGATATATAAGAGACTTAAGTCTTCCAACATTGGTATCAGAGCTGCATTAGTGATAGCTCAGTGGGTATCCTAGTTTGCACAAAATGACATCATCTGCTGTAAAATATGATGTTGAAAAGTTCGTTGGCTCAAGTGATTTTAACCTTTGGAAGATCAAGATGTGGGCATGGCTTCAGAACCTTGGTCTTGATGCTGCACTAGGAGGGGAACATAGACTGCCCAATACCCTTATACAAGAGGAGAAGACAGATGTTATGAAAAGGGGATATAACACCATGATATCCAGCATGAGTGACAAGGTTGCGTGTGAACTGTAAAGCAAAAAACAGCAGCTGAGGTGTGGTTGAAGCTAAAGAGTTTGTATATGACCAAGAACTTGTCCTACAGACTTTATTTGAAGGAAAAATTTTCCAAATTTAAGACAAAAGAGGGTAAACCAATATAGGATCATTTTGATGAGTTTACAAAACTTTGTTTAAGCCTGGAAAATATCCAAGTTGAATATGAGGATGAGGACAAGGCACTAGTCTTATTGTACTCTTTCCTTAGGACTTGTGAGACCTTTGTTGATATACTTGAGACACACTCATGTTAGAAGATGTAGTTGGAGCTCTAAATGCCAAAGAGTTAGAGAAGTAAAGCTGATTCAAAGGAAGCAGAAATAGAAGGCATGTATGTGAAAGGCAGATTAGAGAAGAAGAGTCAATCGTGGACTCTTAGAAATGGTAGCAAAAGAAAACAAAGAAATGGCAAGAGATCAAAATCGAAAAACTTATTACACAAATGCTATCATTGTGGCAAAATAGGCCACATTTAAAGATTCTGTAAGGAACTGTAAAAGAAGCAAAATGATCAGCAACAAAACAAAAAAGCTGATGCAGTTATGGTATCACATTCATTTGAGGAATGAAAAGTGTTAAATGTTTCAAAAATCAATGTTCAACAAGAATATATATTGGATTTTGGGTGCACATATCATATGTGTCCTAGTAGACATTCCTTTCTAGAATATCAACTTATTGCTAGAAGCAAAATAATCAAAGGAAACAACCATGCATGCATAGTTGTGGGGATTGTTAAGTGGCATTCAAGCTTCATCATGGAACCACTAAGGTTCTAAAGGTAGTTAGACATGTACAAGACTTGAGCAGGAATTTAATTTCTCTTGGATCTCTGGACAACAAAAGCTATATGTTCAAAGGTGGGAAGGGATAGCTAAAGATATTTAAAGGGGCTCGAGGTGTTTTGAAAGGCATTAAGGTAATGGCTTATATTTATTGATGGGTTATGCAATCATAGGTATTGCAACAACAGTTGCAGAAACAAATCAAAGTGCTGCTTAATTGTGGCATAGGCATTTGGGACATGTGAGTGAAGCTGGTCCGAAAGAACTTCACAAACAAACAAAGGCTACTGGGAGAAGGTAAGTTTAGAGGTTTGGTTTTTGTGAACACTGTATAATAGGAAAGCAATGTCGAATCAAGTCCTCAAACAAAGCAGTGCACAAATCTAAAGAAGTATTAAATTATGTGATTGGCGATTAGTGAGGGCCTGAGAAAGTTCCCATACATGGAAGCTGCCATTATTTTTTATCCATTGTGGATGATTTTAATAGGAAAATATGGGTATATATGCTCAGGAATAAAGACGGATGCTACAGAGATTTAAGGAATGGAAGGCTTTGGTTGAAATAACAACAGTCAAGAAGCTAAATGCCTTAAGGACTAATAATGGCCTAGAATTTTGCATTGCCTTGTTTGATCAATTGTGTAAAGAAGCTGAGGTCTTAAAGCATAAATCACTTAGAGCAACTCGACAAGAAAATGATATGGCAGGGAGAATGAGCAGATGAGGGAGAGAGTTAAATCTATGTTGTATATTGCTGGTCTATCCAAAGGTTTTTGGGGAGAAGTAGTTGTAACTGCTGCTTATTTGATTAACATGTGTCCATCTAAAGCTATTTAACTAAAATCACATGAAGAATTATGGAGTGGCAGGCCTCCCAACTTGTCTCATTTAAAAGTATTTTCCTATGCACATCGAAGATTAGGAAAATTGGAGCCAAGGTCAGTTAAAGTAGTTTTTCTAGGACGTCTTAAGAATGTTAAGAGATAGAAAATTCGGATCAAGCAAAGAAATGGATTCAAGACTCTGATTCCCAGAGACTTATCTTCAATGGAACTTGAATGCCTAAAGAAAAGGTTAGCTCAGACAATCATAATAAGTTTGATGAAGCAGTAAAAATAACTAAGAGATTCAGAGTTGAGGTGGAACCTGTTATGAGGTAAATTCAATCTACCACACTTGCTTAACGTAATATTGATAAAAGCAGCTCAACAAAAGTCAGACTCAAACAAGTGTGGCATGAAGAAGATCCTAGTGATGAAAATTATGATGCTGATCAGCTGAGAGTTTGAGTTTCTCCATTACTTTTGCATTTTGTGATTACTGCACAAAATGAATTTAAGAATATAAACTCAATTTTATATACAAACTCTTCATTTAAATTGATTTGAAAACATTTAAGAATTTTTCAAAAGTAATTTAAAACTGACAAAAAGTTACTATTTATAAAAAAATTAAAAATTACAACTTTACAAGAAAATACTAAAAATTTTCTCTTTTTTCTCTATCTTCTTTATCTCTTTCTGTATCTAAGCCTAATCGCTATAGTCTTTCCTCCATTCCGTACAATCTGACAAGTAAACAGCAAAAACCAGATCCTTTCCATGGGAATCAAGTTAGTACCTTCAAGTTCATGGCTTTGCTAGATTTATTGCAGACCAACTTTTTAATAAACCACAATATAAAAAGGTTCTATATTTTAAAGGATTTTCATGTGCAGGGAACATCCATGCATGTTTCAATCTAATTTAGCTTCTTGACTTATCCATTTGTCAGTTTATCCAACAACCACAGAAAAAGCTCAACCAGAATGTACAATTCATCAAATTACTTGCTTCATAAACAAAAACTAGCGTACAGTTTTTCATAACATAGTGATACAACATATCTAGGACAAGATCAGCACAAGCCAACTCGTATGCATGGAAAGAAAGCAGACAAGGATAATTTTGATTTCTTTCATGTTAAGAACAACTCTTTTTGTCAGTGCCTTGTGAGGCTATTAAATCAATCTTCATCATTATAATCTCTCTTTTATGTTGCATTTTCATTAACACTAGAAACAAGCTTCGCTTCAGATGATTTAGACTGCAATCTCTCTTACACTCTAGAACCAACAAGAAGAAGCTTACTCTATCCAAAAGTTAAGAGTCTCTCTGAGCTTTTCGTAGTTCCATCTCTGTTGAATGTAGATGGCAGCTGCAAGAAGAATTGTAGTAATAGGTATGACGATATCTCCAAGCTTAGAGTAGAAATCCAGACTTGGATTGACGAATTCGTTTTCTGCAGCAAAATATGGACTCGAAATAGAAGCTCTAATGTCGTCATAAGCATAAAGGAGAAGCCTGAGTGTTGTGATGCCAATGAAGCAAAAAATGACTTGAGGAAGCAAAAAATGATCTTAAACAAAACCAATGTACTCCTCCATTTCAGCTTTCCATTTCTACATCGTGTTGGAGCTAGCTAGAGCATCTACGTATCTCTGTTTCAATCTAAATATTACTCAAGGGTTAGATATAGATCACAAATTAAAGAACAGTGAAGGACTACAAAGAGAAAAATGATATTAAAAAAATGCAAAGAATTAAGTGTATAATCTTGCAATCATATTCTCTTTTGGATAAGACCTTAGGTGTTATGTAAGCTAGTATTCCTACAGTGTATTTTGGTTGAGAACGTAACCCTCTTGATTACAAAATCAAGTAAATATGGTAAATAAAGAGGTTATAATCAGACTTGATCTCCGTTACAGTCTTATGGCTTTCATAATCTAAAGATTACCTTTGAGTGCCCAAAATCACATATCTTGATACGAAGAGCTGTGCTACCACCCAGAAGGGTATCTTCTAGCTTAAGATCACTATGACCAGTTTGTTGTAAGAAATAAATCTTTTAACCGAGACGGATTATAAGAGTAAGAGAAACCAAAGAATGATTGTTGAAGTTCAAACCATTGAATGGCAATAACTCACTCCTCCTATTAGTTGCTAATAGAAAAACCTTACCTATAGAAAATGAATGGAGGAATTAGGGAACAAAAGATAAACTTTCATGTTTCGTAAAACATATGGCTATAAGAGAAATTTGACTATATAAATAAATTAGTGAATATGGCTTGTTTACCTCTTTATATTACCTCATCCTTGCTAAATCTGCGGGCATAGCATATCCTATGGAAAAGTTCTCCTCCTGCAGCATACTCCATGGCAATGGCTAGATGAATAGCAGTTAGTACGACCCATAAGAAAAGATCATTCCACATAGAAGAAAATAAAATTAAATTATTATAAGGCTAAGTTGTCTAGCTGAATCACATAAAAAAACGCAAAAAAACAAAATACATGGTCAATGTAGATCCTAATCCAACATAGAAAAAAAGGCTATTTCAGAAAAGTGGGCAACAGTTTCTTTAAGCTACAAAAATAACTAACTTGAAGTTTGAAACCAATTAGTACTAGATTAGTACTACTGCTAATTTATTGCTACTGCTAGTCCTAAATCATTTCTACCACTACCACAAGAATACCGCTACTGTTGCTGCTACATCTAGAATACGTCTACTATGAGACTCCTCCAATAGCTAAAGTACTTTTAGTGCTAGATTACTCCTTCTGCTGCTATTGCTGCTACCACTTCTAAACTATGGCTAATCATAGATAATAGTTACTCGTATTGCTAGATTACTATTACTGCTAAATTATTGTTACTGCTAGTGCTAAATTATTTCTATTGCTACTATAAGAATACCACTACTACTACTGCTACATCTAGAATACGTCTACTACGGGACTGCTCCAACAGCTAAATTAATACTACTAATAAATAACTACTTCTACTGCTACTATTACTACTATTACTTTTAAATTATGGTTATTGCTAGACTGCAGTTACTCCTACAACTATATTACTGTTACGACTAAATTATTGCTATTATTATTGTTTAACTGCTATTACTATTAGATTACTGCAAGATTAGTGCTATGACAACTGCTAGATTCGTGCGACTCCTACTACTCTCTAAGATTAATGCAACTACAACTGCTAGATTCGTGCGAGGGCTATTGCCCTACTAGATTTCAGCTACTGCCGCTGCTAGATTACTACCACTGGTAGATTACTTTGCCAGTTTATTGCTACAGGTATTGCCACTACAATTTCTAGATCAATGCTACTACTGCTATTAAATTAGTGCTACTCTTAAGTAACAGAAGAAAATGTGATTATGATGCATTGAAAATATTATTGATAAAGATGCCATTTTCCAAGATAATAAATATGAAAAAAAGATGGTAGAATCCTCCCCTAACAACAAATTGATGAGCTTCCATTTAGGAAAGTATCTGTTGTAACTATCACAAGAACAATTGGTTGTTCTACTATTGGTCCTTCTTCATCATTGCCTGCAGAATCTTTGTAACATTGTGCTCAAAAAAGCTTTAGTCTTAGAGTTGGTATAAAATAAACCTTCCAAGACAGAAAAAAAATTAGGAGTTCGTACCAATGGATGTTTAACAATAAAAGGATAAGCTTGCATGTAGGAATCCATACCTGCATCTACCGAAGAAGCAACCAGCCATTGTTTAGATAGAGCAATTCTTTCAACTGCTAAGAACTACTCCTTATTCAACATTGTCCTCAAAATCTTTACAACATCGATGTCAAAACAAGCATTTTTCTATAACCTGCGGCAAAGTATCTATGTGCCAACCAGTAAGAAATGGATTACCCGGAGAATTCTTTACTCTTCTTTTAATATAAACAAATCAACAAAAAAGTGCAGTTCGTACCTTAGCAAAATACGAGTTATTTGTTGTTCAAAATAGGCAGACAAAATCAACACTGGTGTTTACATCTTCAAGATTTGCATCTGTATCCAAGTTATCAAGATCCATGCTGCTTCCCGTTAATGTGTCCCTAAGCTTTGGGACTTCAGCAGTCTTCCTCGCTTCCTAACAGCAGCTCTTCTTTAATGGTTTGCAATGGGTTATTTGCATTGTAACTCTGCCAGCTTCCCCCTTCTATTAGTTGTATAGGAAACTTCTTTAAGAAACATGGATCAGTTTCCATTTCACGAATAGTTAATCTCTGTAAAACGAGCAATTCAATTCATCTAAATATGTTGAAATACCTTTTCTGATCGTTCACTAACTAATACTAGCATATTATCTAAAAAAACAATCATGCCTACAATGGACAAGTTCTTATTACTTCTATTCCAAGAGTTTGCGTTCATAAAGTTTGGGTTAACTCTGTTCTTTGATGTGTAA
Source organism: Moringa oleifera (assembly GCA_021397835.1). NCBI lineage: Eukaryota > Viridiplantae > Streptophyta > Magnoliopsida > Brassicales > Moringaceae > Moringa > Moringa oleifera. Next base: position 340,428 of record JAJFZO010000152.1, read on the forward strand.
GTATACTGACCTGGTTGAGTTAAATTTTAGTTTATTTCTTCTTTGATTTCAGATAACCTAGCAGTCAAGTTTCTATTCATCTATGCAAGCCAAGAGACAAAATTACCTTTTCACGATTTGCGACAAACGACGAACATAGAGGATGCTTGCACTTCACGTAAACTAGGAGATGTAATTCGGGTCCGTTGCCAAGATCAATAAGAACATATCTCATTATTTTAAGTAACTGATAATTCTATCTACTCTTAATGGAAGAAAAGAGTTTGAGATTCTAAATATAATAAATCCCAAATTGCCAGTTTTCTTGGATCATCATGATCTTCAAATAGATAAGCACTAGCTAGCATCACATGTATGGTGAGCCGAGAAGACCAAACATCTACAATGTAAATATTACTCCACGGTTAGATACAAAACACCGATCAAAGAAGAACAAAAGACAACAAAGAGGAAAATGATTGAAGAAAAATGTAGAAAATTAAGTGTATAACTTTGCCATTGTATTCTCTTTTGGATAGGACCTTAGCCGTTATGTAAGCTTCTGTTCCTACTGTAGATTTTGATTGAGAGCACGACACTGCCAATGATAAAATCAGGTAAATACAATAAGTAAAGAGGTTGCAAACAAACTTGATCTCCAATATAATCCTATGGCATTCATAATTTAAAGATTACCTTCGAATGCCTAAAATCACGTATCTTGATACTAGGAGTTGTACTACCATCCAGCAAGGTATTTTCTGACTTAAGATTTCTATGGCTAATCTGCTTCAAGAAATAACTCTTTTAGTTTGAAGAATTATAAGAGACAGAGAAACAAAATAAATTAAAGAGAAAGGCTAAATGAAACTAAAGAATGATGGTTGAAGTTCAAACCATTGAACAGCAATAATTCATACCTCGTATTAGTTGCTAATAGAAAAATCGTACATATTAGAAACTAAACAGAGAAATTAGGGAACAAAATAGTAAGCTTTCATATTCCGTAAAGCATATGGGTATAAGAGAAATTTGACTTCATAAATAAATTAGTGAATATGGCAAGCTTACCTTTGTACATTACCTCATCTTTGCAAAATCTATTGGCACAGCATATCCTCTTGAAGAGTTCTCCTCCCGCAGCATACTCCATGACAATGGCTAAATGAGTAGGCGTTAGTAGGACCCATAAGAAAATATCATTCCACATAGAAGAAAATGAAACTATATTATTGGAAGGCTAAGTTATCTAACTGCATCACATCAAAAATCAAAAAGCTTAGTTAGTGCAGATCCTAATCAAGCATGGAAAAAAAAGGCTCTTTCAGAAAAGTGTGCAACAATTTCTTCGAGCAATAGAAATAACTAACCTGAACTTCGAAACCAACTACCATTAGATTAGTACTACTCCTAAATTATTGCTACTGCTAGTCCTAAATTATTTCTGTTGCTACTGCAAGAATACCGCTACCACAGTTGCTACATCTAGAATACGTCCACTATGAGACCGCTCTAACAGCTAAATTACTACTACTGCTAGATTACTGCTTCTACTGCTGTTGCTACTACTACTTCTAGACTATGGCTACTACTAGACTATAGTTATTGCTATTGCTAGAGTATTACTTAAAATAAATTATTACTATTGTTAGTGCTAAATTATTCCTACTGCTACTGCAAGAATACTGCTACTGTTGCTGCTACATCTAGAATACGTCTACTATAAGAGTGCTATTGCTACT